>PVHP010029647.1:0-22254 GCA_004024765.1 Zapus hudsonius
AGGATCTTGATGGTTTCCCTAAGCATTTAAATAGGGGGACTGAGGGATTGGCTTAGTGGTTAAAGGCACTTGCTTGCAAAGCCTGTCAGTCCAGGTTCAATTCCCCAGCCACCCATGTAAAGCTGTATGGGTGTTTTTTGTAGCAGCAAGAGACCCTAGCATGCCTACACATACACACATTTAAATAAACAATTTTAAAACATTTTTATTTATTTAATTATAAGCAGAGAAAGAGAGAGAGAGAGAGAGAGAGAGGCAGGTCTCTAGCCACTGCAAATGAATTCCAGATACATGCACCACTTTGTGCATCTGGCTTTATATGGATACTGGGGAATCAAACTCGGGTCATTTGGTTTTGCAGATAAGCACCTTAACCACTGAGCAATCTCTACAGCCCCAAATGATTTTTTAAAATATTTATTTATTTGAGAGAGAGAGAGAGAGAGAGAATATGGAAATGCCAGGACCTCCTGCCACTGTAAACAAGCTCACCTGTAATGGCAGACTTTGCAAGCAAGTGCCTTGAACCACTGAACCATTTCTCCAGCCCCAAATAAATAATTTTTTAAAGTTACCATAGGGCTAGCTCGGTGTTAGAATGCTTGTCTACCATTTATGAGGCCGTACGTTCAATCCCAGCACTGCATATAATAATAGTAATAATAATAAATATTAATCTGTTATAGTGTCAATATCATAGCAAGAATATCTTATTTGGGGAGGCTGGGGAGATGGCAGGAGTAGGTGAGAGCACTTACAGTGTAAACATGACGGCTTGAGATGGCCTGAGGCCACCCAAGTTCCATTCCCCACCACTTATGTCTAGGTGTGGCTACACATGCCTGTAACTCCAGTGCTCCTGAGAGTGGGGTGCCAGAGATCAGAGACTCACTGGGCTCCCTGATTGAGAACAGCAGCTTCGAGTTGAGGGAGACTATTATCATGGATGAATGATAGAGGAGGGCACCCAATGTTTCCTCTGGTCTCTGCATGCACCTTCACATCACATACCACACATACACATGCAAAAAGAGACTCTCTTATTTGAATTTTTCCCTCGGCATTTCCTCCCGTGGATTCAGACTGATATAGTTTCCATCTCTCCAGATTTCTTAATCCACCCCGCTCCTTTTCTATGTTACACTCATCAAACCCTTTCTTTACCTGCATGTACTGTTACCTGGTTACACCAACATGGTTTACTAGAGAAAGGGTGTCATTGGTAATTTTGTGAGGGTGCGTGGTGGGGGAGCGTGTGCATGCCATGATGGACATGTGGAGGTTAGAGGGCAACTTTTAGTTGTTGGGCCTAGTTTCCAACTTCTTTGAGGCAGAGTCTCACATTATTTATTGCTGTTTTTGCCAGGCTAGCCGGTCTTCATCTTCCAGCAGATTCACCTGTCTCTTGCTACCTGCCTCCCTTCTTGTCCATAGATATAGCTGAGATTACAAATGCCTGTCACAGTATCCAGTTTTTATGTGGGTGCTTGAGTTCCAAACTCGGGTACTTACAGTTGTGCAGCAAATACTTTAGCTACTGAGCCATCTCCCCAGCCCTTGTTCAGCAAGTTGTTAATTTTATTTCTTTATTTTTTCCCCCCAAGGTAGGATCTTGCTCTAGCCCAGGCTGACCTGGAATTCACTATGTAGTCTTAGGGTGGCCTCAAACTCAGTCTTCCTCCTACCTCAGTTTCCTGAATGCTGGAATTAAAGGTGTGCGCCACCGCACCCAACATGTGTTTTCTTTTTAAATTTCTGATCTCTTCCACTGATAAAATTTTTCACAGGTGCTATGTATACTATTAGTTGTGGCTTCATTTGTTCCAGAGATTTCTGAGAATTCCTTTTTCAGGTTATGTGCTTAGCCCCTCCCTGAATCCCAGAGAGGTTTGATTCAAAGTCAAATATTGAGTCATTGGCCGGTGAAGGACTAAACCAAGTTAATCTAGAAGAGATTTCCTGGGTTGAAAAACTCATTTCTAAATGAGCTACATTGGTGCATAACACCAACATTGTGGAGACTGAGACAGAATTCCTCTGAGTTCAAGGCTAGCCTGGGTTATGTAGTGAGTTCTAGGTCAATGTAGACGCAGGCATATTCAGCCTGGGGCCTAAGGGTCTCATGCATTCAAGATAGCAATGAATGCATCCCAACACCTTTGTAGATGACATCATCATATCACAGTGTGAACAGATTGGACACCCCTGGTACAAAGAGAGAGTCCTTGTCTCAAAAAGAAAAAGACATTTCTAAGTTTCTCCCTTAAAATGGGACTCTAAGATCTTTGAATGTTTAATGAGAAAAAGGGGTTTGAAGCTGACTTCTGTTAAGTCTACAGAGCACAATTGCTTTTGAGCTCAAAAAAATGAGAGAGAGAAGAAAGAATTGGAATTCAGTTGATTTCTGTCCCTTTTCCCTTACACAATTGGGGGACAAGCATTTCCCAAAAGACCCCAGTTTTGTTAATTCCCCCAGACAAGAAGTAGACCTCATAGACTATCTCACTGAAACTGTGAACATGCAGTATACACAGAGCATGTGTTAGCTTTGATGGGGGCAGGACTTCAGATTTGGACACAGATCTGGGTTTGTCTTAGCAACTTTGTGACTGGGGAAAATTATACTAGTTCTCTGTTCCTAAATTTCCTCCTCGGTAAAATGGGGGCAGTGATCTTCCATGAGCATTGAGGGGAAGTGGAAAGTCCCTTCACAATATCTGATTCCTAGCTGACATTTGACAAATGTCTTTCCTGGGAGACAGAATTTACTGGCTAAAGCACAAAGACCACTTCTGAGGTTTGAGCATCAAGGTGGCTCCTTCAGAGAGACGATTCTGACCCCAGTGGATTTTTCTGTTTTCTTTCTTCCAGTGTCTTCTCTGTTTAGCCCTTTCCCCTCCAGCCTGGGGGTCTTCCTCTGGTCTGACTGAGATGCCCACTTCATTTGTAGTCTTTCTATAAGCTGATTTGGTGGGAGAGGCACTCTAGAAACCAAAACAGAGGTTCAGATAAAATGACTGAATGGATTAGCAAGGAGCCACAGAGAAAACACCTGCCCCGAGGAGCAGCATTGGCCATGGTCCCTAGAGCTCCCGATTAAACAACAGAGCCAAGTTCCCAGAAAGGGGACAGAGCATGGGCTTATCTGGAGCCTGCCCTGGGCTCTGTACCTCAACTCCTTATCAAGTGGCCTCTAGGAGGCTTGAGGCTGTAGACACGTCTCCACCACAAAGCCAGCATCCCTACCCTGCTCCTGTGTTAGTGACCCCATCAGCCAGGCTACACTTAACCCTTTGATTTCTGACCACTTATAAAAGTGCATTTGCTAGTGGCTGAACAGTAAGGCCAAGAGCTTTAAGCTGCCAACCTGGCATGTAATAGGTTCACACAAGTTTGAGAGAATGACAGTTAAAAACTCCAGCCCTGCATGTACCACCTGGGGCTAAGATAACCTCTCCAGGAATGGCTCTTGACTGTGGGGCCACCATGCCCATGCCCATTCCTACCTCCACCACCATTTGGCTACTGGCACCTTGGGAACCTTAGGTTAGGAAGAGGTTGATGGAAGCATCTTGTCCATCGTGCTCCTTTTGCAAATGAGAAAAGAAAGGTCCATGACCTTCTGAGGTCACTTGGTGTAACAGTGCCAGAACTCCTCTGTGCTTGCCACCAGGCTCTGCAGACTTTGAGCTCTGACCCTATGAGCTGTACCACAGTGGGCAAGTTGTGCAACCTTTCCAAGCCGTGGGCTTCTCATGGCAACTGTAGAACTGTATGTAGCATTGTTGTGGGGATGGGTGCTATGTGCTGAGTACTTGGTACAGCCAAAGTATATACAACTGTTGTATATAAAGAAATGAACCCTGTTTCCCAGGGGGCACAGACATGTAATAGATCCTGGGCCTGAACCAAAGTGTCCAAATTCCCAATACGTCTGGGCTGCCTACTTTAGGGCAGAAACTGGAAAACAACACTCCCCACTAAACTTTCTAGTGAGAAAGGAGTTACTGGATGGAGGCAATCTGAGATGCTCCTCCTGCTTCCCTGGCTTGTCTGCCTGCTGCAGGGTGAAGGGTGAGATTCAAGTGCAGCCACCAGGTGCACTGGGCCAGCTGGACCTTTTATTGGTAGCATAGTGACATTGGGCCCAGGACACTGTCTTGTATTACAGAAATGACTCTCTATGTCTTGAGATGAGAGAAGACAACTCCAGTTCCCTTCCATGGTTTTTAATTTTTTTTATTTTGTTGTTGTTTTGCTTGGTATATTCACTATGTAATCTCAGGCTGGCCTCAAATTCACAGCAATCCTCTGACCTCTGCCTCCTGAGTGCTGGGATTAAAGGCATACATCACTATGCCTGGTATACCAGGGCCTCTTGCTGCTTCAAATAAACTCCAGATGTACCACTTTGTGCATCTGGTTTTACATGGATACTGGTGTATTGAATCTGGGCTGGTAGGCTTTGTAAGCAAGTGCTTTTAACTGCTGAGCTAACTAGCTGATTAAAAAAATTTTTTGTGGCAGGGTCTTACTTTGTAGCCCAGGCTTGTCTCAAATTCTCAGTCCTGCTTCAGCTTCCTGAGTGCTGGAATTATAGGTATGTGCCAACTTGGCTTTTTGAAATAAGGTACATTCTACATTGCTATAATTTTTTAAAATATTTTATTTATTAATTTTCAAGCAGAGAGAGAGAGAGAGAGAGAGAGAGAGAGAGAGAGAGAGAGAGAGAGAGAGAGAACGAACCAGGGCCACCACCTTGTGGGTCTGGCTTATGTGGGACCTGGGGAATTGAACCCGGGGCCTTAGGCACTGGAGGCAAGTGCCTTAACCGCTAAGCCATCTCTCCAGCCCTACATTGCTATAATTTTTTGAGGAAGCAAACACTGAGTATCTTCTGTGTACAGTGAGCAAATGTCTGTCATCTTGCTTTAATTTCTCAGCAACCTGGTGAGTTAAGGCTGCTGAGTCCTCTCTTTATATAGGAGACAACTAAGGCCAAAGGGGACAGAGATGGTACAAAGACACCAAACAGAGGAGCCTCTGCAGGGAATATGTATTTGTCCCCAGAGCTTCTGGGTGGCTTCTGCAATGTGACAGGAGGTAAAGTGGATGCTTAGGCTCCTTCCTTATGCCTCCCTCCTCCTGATTTATTCAGGTCTCTCTGTTCTGGAGAACCAGAGGGACTCTGGGGGCTTCAGGGAAAGGCAGCAGGGGGTTAGGGTTTAGGCTAAATGAGAGAGGCGAGCAGATGTCAGACCCCTTCCTGTTCCCACCCACTCTCACTGGTCCAGCCTGCTGCTCCCTGGAGGCTCCTGTTTCATGGCAGTGACTAGGCTTTGGTCCCCAGGTGGCCTTGACAGGCTGGCCAGATGAGTCAACTTGGGCACGACATCTGTCCCTGGTCCCCAAGGGTATTACCTCTGACTCACCCCCCCCCATTCTTACCCTCAGAGTCTGGTGTGGCCAAGGCAGGAGGGAGAGCTGTTCAGTGCCAATGGCGGCAACGGGGCAGGAGAAGTGGGCTGTTCCGTGGTCAGGCTCTTAGGTGATGACAGCAGTGTTTAGTGCAAGAAGACTGCGTCCACCCTTCAGCGGGGCTACCAGTCCCAGCTCCCTGCCTCCTGGGACAGGCTTGAATCTCTTCCTCCCCTCCAGATGCTGGCATTGTAGATGGTTTTCTGGAAATGCTGCTTGTCCAGCCACTCAACCAGCCTGGATTCAGGCCAGGGCTCCTTTCTCCACTGGAGGAAGAGCATGCTATCTTCCCAGTCAGTCCTGAGATTCTGCTCTGTGACCTAGGAACGGGGAGGGAGGGTGTTCAGAAGCCTGGCATGAGGCCATAAGAAGTGCCTTCTGAGGCCTGGGCTGCCTCCCTCAGCCCCCTGAATAGTTCAATGGAGAATCCTCCAATCAGTCTGGCCAAGGAATGAGGGTGTGGGGAGGAGGGAACACCATTACCCTTCACGGGTCCAACTGGAGAGGCTGGTGGATGGGGCCAGAACCTGGCTTTAGGGTAAGTTTCCTTCCCCTCCCACGGAGGCTTGAGCATGGTGGAACCCTGCTCCTTGCTCCCCTGGGAACAGGTCTGATGATGCCCGTGGTTAGGTGAGCTAACTCTTGAGTACTTCAGTTTCCATAACTGTTAAATGGGACTAGTCACACTTAATTGGGTTTGGTGTGAGAATAAAAATCACAAGTGATTTGTGAACGTCAGAGTTTTAAAGGGTAGGGGAGAAGGTCATGGGAAGGGCACATGGTGGTTTTCTCTCTTGGGGGGATTAGCATCCTCATTTGCAAGGAAGAAATGGAAGAGAAAGCCCCCACTCCCATCATCACCTCGCCTCCTGACCTCGCCAGCTGCAGCCTGGACCTAATTTATGGGGCTGTAAATATCCATGAATGGGCCAGAGTTCTCCAGTCAGGTCTGGCTTGCTGGGTGGGGACAGCTCTGATGAGCTACAACCCCCCTCTGCAGCCTTGTTAATGCTCTGTGCTCAGAAGTCTGGTAATGAAGCCAAGAGCCAGCAGATGGGGGAACACCCTACCCATGGGAGGGGCCTCTGTCTGTACCTTACCCTGCCTCAGACCTACGTACCCTGTGGTCATTTTCCAAGGCTCCTTCTGCCTCGATGGACAGACTGAAAACAATGGAATGAGGGTGGGAACCTGTCCCTGCCTTAGGATGGCAGTAGTTCATTGGCCCCAGGTGCTCTCAGCCACCTCTAAGGATCTGGGCTTCTTTCAGTGTGGGAGAGGGCCCTCTTCAAGTGTGAAAACCAGGAACCAGACAAGTGCTTGTCCTGGAAATGCAGTGTGTACACATTGAGGATGTGTCATAGACATGAAATAGACAGGTTCTGTCCCCTCTTTCATGCTTCACTGCTGCTGGGTAAACTCTAAGCCTGGCTGTGACCCACAGCTGGGAGGAAGGAGGGAGGGAGGGAAGAAGGGAAGAAGCAGGGTTGCTGTCCTGGGTGCTGAGCAGGCAAATCCCTGCTCCTGCCAGGTTTGCTCCCTTAGCTCAGTGGCCCCATTAGGCCAGTCACTGATTTCTCACCATCTCCTGGGCCCTCGTGTCCCCAGTCAACCTTCTGGCTGGGCCAGATCCCACAGACTTCTAAGTCTGCTTGAGGACTCTGGCCTAGTGTTGGCTGTCTTAGAGCCTGTGTGACTCATGAGCTGGAGGTTAAAGACCAGGTCCTCTCCCCCTGACAAAGAGCCTGGGATTCACAGGGAAACATGACTGTACTGTGGACTCATGTGTTGTTATCAATGACAGATCCATGCAGCATTATTGTGAAAACAAACTATGATCAAAGGCTAAATTAGGAA
Source organism: Zapus hudsonius (assembly GCA_004024765.1). Taxonomy (NCBI): domain Eukaryota; kingdom Metazoa; phylum Chordata; class Mammalia; order Rodentia; family Dipodidae; genus Zapus; species Zapus hudsonius. The sequence goes on from PVHP010029647.1 coordinate 7,336, forward strand.
AATTCAGGGCTGACCCAAATCAGACAGGTTTCTCCATTGCAGGGTCCTCATGTGTTGGCTTGCAGCATGCCCTTCCATGAGGGTCTTCCACAGCACAGGAAAGGAAGTGGTTCTTTAGTGCCCATCCTAGCCCTCCAGCCTCATTTTCCTCCACAGCCTTCCAGGAGGCTCCTGGAAAGGGATTGGGCACCCTGTTCCAGAACTCTTATCTCACACACCATCTTGGGTCTAGGGTTCCACCAAATACAGCTTTGGGAAAATGCTGTGCCAGGGATTGTATTTCATACCAGGATTCAGGAAAATGAGAGAGGGCAAGTCTTGGATGAGTGAACCCAATGGAGGAACCCCAAATTATTTCCATCCTGACCATTTACACACACTCTGACCTTGAGCTAGTTTCTTTCACTCTCTGTAGTCTATTTCCATATCAGTACAGTGAGAGTATGTATTAGTTACTGTCTCATTGCTCTGACCAAGTATATGACAAAAGCAACTTAAGAAAGGAAAGGTTTGCTTCAGTGTCCAGTTCTAGATTACAGTCCATCATGCCAGGGAAGACATAGTGGCAGCTGGTCACACACAGTTCACAGTGAGGAAGCGGAGATCCAAGAATGCTGGTAATAGTAAGTATGTCATAGGTTTTTGTGAAATTTAAATAGGGGGAGAGAGACTAATTTTCTAGCCAAGTTAGAACACAGAGTGTGAAAGGGCACAGTTAATAATCATATTTAAAGAGTAGGAATATACCAGTATTGTCCCAGGGCACCCAGGATGGGTGATAATCTGAGGTCCCAGTGAGGTAGAGCCTGATACATAGCAAACAACCCATGTATATTAGTTTATATAATTTTGTTGTTTAACTGGGCATTAGAAAGGAGGCTACATACACAGGCTCAGAGTGGAACTGTTCTTTCTAATGAGGGATGGGGGCTGCTGGGCAGTCCCTTCCTTGATGCCTGTGGACCATGGAGATCCCAAAACACACTGCACTGCCACTCCAAAGCCACTGGGGATCCTTCCAGGTTTTTGGGTTTTATTGTTGTTGTGGGGTCTTTTTTTTTTTTTTTTGAGTCAGAGTTCATGTATCTCATGATAGCCTTGAACTTGCTATGTAGCCTAGGATGTCTCTTGACTTCTTTTATTTTTTTAATATTTTATTTATTCATTTTCAAGCAGAGAGAGAGAGAGAGAGAGAGAGAGAGAGAGAGAGAGAGAGAGAGAGCGCACCAGTGCCACCACCTGTGGGTCTGGTTTATGTGGGTCCTGGGATTTGAACCAGGGGCTTAAACCGCTGAGCCATCTCTCCAACCCTCTTGACTTCTTTTAAAAATATTTTATTTATTTGCAAGGAGAGAGAGAGAGAGAGAAAGAATGGGCATGCCAGGGCCTCTAGCCACTGCAAGAAAATTCCAGATGGATGTGCTACTTTGTGCATCTGGTTTTATATGGGTCCTGGGGAATTGTACCCCGGTTGTTAGGCTTTGCAGACAAGCACCTTAACTGCTGAGCCATCTCTCCAGCCTGTCTCTGACTTCTCAAGGCTCTTGCCTCCACTTCCTGAGTCCTGGAACTACAGGAGTGTGCCACCACTCTCAGCCTCCCTGCCAGCTATTTGGACTCTGATTTATGAGTCCCTAACCTGCTATCCTGTTAAATGGTGCCAATGCCACCTCATTCTCCAGGACTCAGACTAGAAAAGATTGCCCCCAAGGGCTGAATATGCTGTGAATTTCTTTGCTCCATCCTTGATGGAGCAAAAGATGGAGACACTCCCTTTATCTTCCCTAGAAGACAGAGCTCCTACCACTTCATTGATGGAGAGGCGGAGATGACGTGGTTAAATGAGTTGCCCACAGTGGTATAGCACTCAGGTGGAGCTCCTCTTTCTCGCCACCTTGTCCAGGAAAGGGGGAATATTCCCTAGATAGCAACAACACAGAAAATTTGATGGATCATTTCCCCAGTTTAGATGGGATATAAGTGTCCCAAAAAGGGTGCAGTGGGAGGTGTGTGTGTGTGTGTGTGTGTGTGTGTGTGTGTGTGTGTGTGGCCTCAGACTGGGGGAGCTGGCCACCTAGGAGATTAGGGGCCAGAAGGCTGGGCACTGGTAGGATTAAAAACCTCTTTAGGAAAAAAAAAAGAAAAAACCCTCTTTGGAGTCTGGAGGCTCTTTTCAAGCTGAGGCAGTGGGCAAGATTTGGGGGGGGGGCTTGCTTCTCACTTGGTGCCTTTTTTCTCTTGACTGTTAGCCTTGGAGCACCCTCCACCTCCCTTTCCCCACCCCCAGCATTGAGCCCTATTCACGAGGCAGCTCAGGACCCTCCCTGACTCCTACCTTCCCACTAGGCTCCACCCCATTCACAGCCCACATACATCCCTTCAGCCCTGGACAGGCTGCTTCACATCCACCTCCCCCCATCCTGAAAGTGACCCACTACCCCTACAGCAGGAGGGGCAGCTTCAGGAGCTTGGGCACATCATTAACAAGGACTTAACACCACCAAAGCTTCAAGCCATACACTTAGTGTGACCTGAGGGAGGTTAGCAGACAGGACTTGTATTCAGAAGGGGTGGCCACGCCTCCCAAGGTGAAAGCCTTCTGTTGGAATGGGGTAGTGGGACTGGAGAGCTGCTGCCTTTAGGTTCTGTGGGGACAGACACCTGATCTACAGATGGGGACATTGAGGCTGAGCTGGTCACCCTAAATTATATGCATCCTGCTTAGTGGTGACACCAGAGAATGTCATTTTGTCTAGTTCCTTGCCACCCTGCTTGAGGGGTGCAGCCACATTTAGAAGTCCCTGGCTTCCTTCCTTTTATGTGATCATCTTCTCCTGCCTTCTAGGTATGCACTCCCCATCTGTGCTTTCTCTCTGGGCCGCACCCTCCCTGGGTGCCCCATACCCATCGACACTTCTACCCTTGCCCTCATCTTCCTAGGGGTTGAGCTACCTACACAGAGCCCCAGCAGCCAGCGCCATCTCTTAGGCCTCATTATTAGGGTAATGGTCACACCCCCGCCCCTGCATTGTCTGGTCTGTCTGGCCCTGGCATGAAAGGTAGAGTTTTGGCAGAGAATGAAGGCTCGGCCCTATTCCAGCTCTGCTCTCTGAGGTGTAGAGCCTGTAATGTGCTTGGGGCAGGGTGGGGGCTAGGGAGGGCTAGGGAGCCACTGGGCAGTCCCTGTCACTAGGACAACAGCAGGGAGTCCTGGAGGAGGAGGGGGAGGAGGAGGAGAGCAGGTGGTTCTTTGTCTGGGGTCTGATCCCAGCCCCCTGCCTTGTTGGCCTCTACAGGAAGCGTCCACAAGGCCCCTGGGAAGGGATTGGTGGCCCTGCTCCCAGCACACTCAAAACCATTGGGCTTTCTCCCCTGCCGAGGCAAGAGAGACACCATGCTGTGAAGAGGACCCCCACCCTCCCATGCAAGACCCACGGTGCTTCTCTCCAGGACCTGCATCCTAGCACTGAGACCCACATAAGATCAGGAGGGCCAGGCTAGTGGATCCGTGAGAAGGATTCAGGGTTGGTTCAAGTGGCTCACAGGGTTGGAAGGGATCCCAGGCACCAAGGAAGGAACCCCCTGCCAGCCATTGCCTCTCTGAGCTCTGTTTTCACCCTGACCAATGAAGAGGCTGCAAAGAGCTGGTGCTGTTTGGGGACTTCCTTGCTGCAGACATCTCTGTTTAGGAGAGGATGGATTCCTGGGCTCAGTGTCTGGCTCCTTCTGTTTTGTTTCTGGGCAGCAAAGTGGGCCCTGGAATTGAAGTTCAGTGCCCACTGGAAGTGGCTCTGAGGCAGTGGCTGTGTTCCCAGATGCAGAATTCTGGGCAGAATTCTAACTCTGCTATTTGCCAGGCAGGTCATTTCGCTAGTCTTTGCTAACTTTCCCTTGCTTCTATGTTCTTGTCTGCAATATGAGGATCATAATATGATCTGCTTTGATTGTTGAAGGGAGACAAATTCTATATATAAAGTGTGTAAAGCTGGGCATGGTGGCGCAAGCCTTTAATCCTAGCACCCAGGAGGCAGAGGTAAGAGGATCGCTGTGAGTTCAAGGCCAACCTGAGACTGCAGAGTGAATTCAAGGTCAGCCTGGACTAGAGCGAAACCCTACCTCAAAAAACCAAAAATAAATAAATAAATAAAGTGTATAAAACAGTGTTTGTGAAAACACAAATATGAGGTGTTTTTATTCTTGAAGATCTTTCTGGATTTCCTGAAATAGTTGATGATTAGAGCCAGATGGGTGTCATGCCTGGTATTCAGCATGGGATCTGAACATGGGCCTCCTATGAGGTGTCATCTCCTGTAGAGCTTGGAGAGACTTGAAGTTGCCTGTGACTTCTTTTTTTAAAAATATTTTATTTATTCATTTTCAAGCAGAGAGAGAGAGAGAGAGAGAGAGAGAGAGAGAGAGAGAGAGAGAGAGAGAGCACCAGGGCCACCACCTGGTGGGTCTGGCTTATGTGGGTCCTGGGGAATTGAACCCAGGGCCTTAGGCACTGGAGGCAAGTGCCTTAACCACTGAGCCATCTCTCCAGCCCAAGTTGCCTGTGACTTCTGACTGTTGCTCTAGCACACAAAACCTGCTTTCCAAAATAGTGTTTGTTAACCTTATCCAGTAATGTGGGCTCAGCCTTCCAGGTCCCTCCAACCCTCATTCATTTCCAAGGTCCATTGCCGTTTGTGGTAGTTTGAATGTATGTTCCCCATAGACTTGGGTGTTTCATTGAAAGTTGTAACTTGGGTCTCCAGATGCCTGGCTGGAGGAGGTGTTGCTGAGGGTGGATCCTGGGATCCAGCCCTAAGGTGTGTTTGGGGGTGGATCTGATTTCCAGCCCAAAGATATGCAGAGAGGTTTGAGCTCTTGCCTGGGTCCCTGCTTGTTGCAGTTTATGGTTGCTCTTTTTGGTTGTTTCTCTCTGCTTGGATGTATGGAAGCAGCTTCCTCCACCACTGATGCAACTTCCCTCTGGATCTGTAAGCTTGAAATAAGCACCTTTCTCCCATAAACTCTGTTTTGTTTGGATGTTCATACCAGCAACATGAAATTAACTACTATACCATTTATTTAATAGATTTTTTTTTGGCAGCACTGAGGATCACACCCAAGGCCTTTTGCTTATTAAACAAGCACTCTACTACTGAGCTACATCCTCTATCCAACCATTGCTTTTTTTTCCCCACCCCTGAGTAGGGTTTCAGTGTAGCCCAGGCTAACCTGGAGCTTACTCTGTAGTCTCAGGCTGGCCTTAACTCACAGCAATCCTACCAAGTGCTGAGATTAAAGGTGTGCACCACTATACCTGGCCTATTGCCTTTTTTTTTTTGTTCAACATAGGATATTACTCTAACCCAGGTTGACCTGGAATTTACTATGTAGACTCACAGTGGCCTTGAACTCATGATGATCCTCCTGTGTCGGCCTCCCAGGGGCTGGGATTAAAGGTGCCCGGCTCATGCCCAATTTTTATGTGAGTGCTGGGAATCCAAACTCAGGTTCTCATTTCTGGTGTGGCAAACATTTTATCCACTGAGCCACCTCCCCAGTCTCCATTGCCTTTTAAAACCTAAGCAACCCACAGCAGCACCTCCAGGGACCCATTGGAGTGTGGGGAAACCCTTTTCAAATAGGAATTCTTTTGACACTGGGAGGGAGGGATGCAGTATGATTTCCTAGCAGGGTGTGTGAGGGGTGGGCCGGGGGTGGGCTGTCTGAGAAAGAGGGGTATAAGGATTAAGGCCTTTTCTAACTGAATCCAAGAGGCTTTTCACTGAAAATTAGTGCCTGTCTGTTCATCTGAACATCTCGTCTATTCATCCGGTAAATCTTGATTGAGTGCCCCTAGCACAGGCTGTGTTCTGAGCATGCAGGACAGGTGGTCCCAGTCTTTGAGGAGTTACAGTCCAGCACAGAGGCAGGAAGTAGCTAGAGACAGCGTGGGTGGGAAGCCAGCAGGCTGTCTAGGATGCAGGGGAGTTGCAGGGAGTGAAAGAGAATACTGTAGAATGTATGTGTGTGCAGCGCACACCCCCAAACAAAAACAACAGAGAGGGTATCTTTGGTAAGCCTACCAGCCATGCATAGGCATGTGAAGATGAGTAGGGCACTGGGAGGAGATGTGATAAAATGCAAAAGACCCAGCTAGGCTGTGTGTGTTTCCTGTACAGAGGATCCCAGCCTCGCTACTGCCCAGGCCCCAAAAGTCTCTTATCTCCTTCACTAATTCACTAATTCATAACTTCATTTCTAGCCAGGCATGGTGGCACACGCCTTTAATCCTAGCACTCTGGAGGCAGAGGTAGGAAGATTGCTGTGAGTTCAAGGCCACCCTGAGACTACATAGTGAATTCCAGGTCAGCCTGGACTAGAGCAAGACCCTACCTCAAAAAAAAAAAAAATTAAACTTCATTTCTGCTTTCCTCTCCAGTCAGGAGGAAGCAGTGAGAGGGCTGAGAATGTAGCTCAGTGGTAGTGTACTTGCCTAGCATGCGTAAGACCCTGATTTCAAGCCCCAGTATTAGGGGAGAAAATCAGAGCTGAGTATGGTGGCATATGCCTCACAGGAGAATTACTGCCAGTTCAAGGGCAGCCTAGGCTATAGAGTGAGACCCTGTCTCAAAAATACAAGGCAACCAAGAATGGTGGCACATGGGTTTAGTCCCAGCATACAGGAATCACATAGGAGGATCTCTGAGTTTGAGGCCACTATGGGTTCTAGGATAGCCTGGCTATCCAGAATGAGAATGAGACCCTCCCTCAAAAAAAAAAGTTTAAAACCAAAGCAATAAGCTAAAGATTAAGGGGGAGGAGAGGTGCTTTCTCCTCTCTTAAGTCTTGGTTTCCCTCTCCCATGAGATGTTGGGTAGATGATCCTGAACTATAGTGGAGGGTGGGGTAGAAGCCGCTCCTCCCATCCTCGCTGGGAGGGGTGGCACACCACTGACTCTGCTGCGCTTTTCTTCCTCCTCAGTGTGACCCTGGGAGCACAGGCTACATCAGCACAGGCAAGTTCCGGAGCCTTTTGGAGAGCCACAGCTCCAAGCTGGACCCACACAAAAAGGAGGTGCTCCTGGCTCTCGCCGACAGCCATGAGGACGGCCAGATCTGCTACCAGGATTTTGTCAACCTGGTGAGCGTTCTGGGAGGGGACTCTTGAGAAGGTGGCTTAGACACAGGAAACAGATTTAGGTAAAGGGGTCGCTTGACCGACATTTGAAAAGCCCTGGCTTTACCAAGTTAGATGATGTCACTAAGGACCTGAATTCTCTCCTCTAGCTTTTGCCTTCTGTGGTATCATCCATCCTGAAAACAGCTCCTGGTAGTTCTGGTCCTCCCATGATGGTGCCAAAGTACCTGCACTGCACCAGCCCTCACACCATCAGGCCCATGAGGGCATGTTGGACAACAGATGTGTTTGGGGCTGTAGAGATTACTCAGTGGTTAAGGTACTTGCCTGCAAATCCTAATGACCCAGGTTTGATTCTCCAGTACCTACATAAAGCCAGGTGCACAAAGTGGCGTAGATATCTGGAGTTCGTTTGCAGTTGTAGGAGGCCCCAGTACGCCCATTCTCTCTCTGTCTGTCTCACTTCTCTGTATCTCTCTGTGTGTGCAAATTAAATAAATAAGTAAATAATTTTTTAAAAAGAGGTGTCTCTCTCCTGTCAGGCACTGGTTAAGTTCTCTTTGTGAGCCCATGACAGCAAGTGATTCATTTCACTCACATTTCTCTGGTGAACCTCCAAGTTGGGGTGACCTGTTGTAGCCTGCATTCCTGTGAGAAGGACTGCTCTGGAGCCTCGTCTGAGAAAGGGAGAGCACTCTGGGCAGGGCAGAGCACTCCAGGCCTAGAACAGGCAGGCCTGAGCCTTGGCTCTCGGTCTGTCTTTGCCTCTCACTGGAGAGAGCCTCTGGGTGTACTTTCTCCTTTGTAAAGTTTGTTCAAGAGTTTTACAAGGATCAAATATTTTGAGCAAGAAGTGTATATAAAAATCTCTGTTGTCTGTTCATGTTCTACTGACAAGTAACCTTCCCTGCACCAACCCAGGCAGAACCATAAACATGTGTGGAGTCCCTCCAGTGCTCTTCCCAGACCCCCATAGCACAGGCAGAGTGTCATAACAGGTGTGCAAGTGGGGGACTGTACAAGGACGCCTGGCTGAGGGGCCAGTGAGGACTGACATCTAGCTCAGACTTTGCTCACCAAGGCTCTTTTTATCTAATTAACATAAAATGGCCATACAGACCAACGTGGACTTGAGTTGGGCAGATTTGTATTTGAAACCTGACGACTGTGGAGTTTACTTTGGTTCCTTGGGGGAAATGACCCACCCTCAAAATTTGGGAGGCAGAAGTAGGAGGATCACCGTGAATTTGAGGCCACCCTGAGACTACATAGTGAATACCAGGTCAGCCTGGGATAGAGCGAGACCCTAATGTGAAAAACAAAACAAGGGCTGGAAGCTGGGCGTGATGGCGCACACCTTTAATCCCAGCACTCAGGAGGCAGAGGCAGGAGGATTGCCATGAGTTCGAGGCCACCCTGAGACTATATAGTGAATTCCAGGTCAGCCTGGGCTAGAGTGAGACCCTAACTCAAAAAACAAAACAAAACAAAACAAAATAAAACCAAAAAAAAAAAACCAAGGGCTGGAGAGATGGCTCAGCGGTTAAGGCATTTGCCTGCAACACAGAAGGACCCAAGTTTGATTCCCCAGGACCCACATAAAGCCAGATGCACAAGGTGGTGCATGTGTCTGGAGTTCATTTGCAGTGGCTGGAGGCTCTGGCGTACCCATTCTCTCTTTCTCTCTCTCTCTCTCTCTCTCTCTCTCTCTCTCTCTCTCTCTCTCTCGTGTCTGCCTCTTTCTCACTCACTCTCTCAAATTAAATAAATAAATAAATAAATGCTCCAGTTCCCCTCTTTATGATATGGGAATATTGCTATGCATGCTATACACCAGGTAGCTCTGACTTCTCTCTCTTTTGCTGCAGTTTAGACTTGCTTCCCTGTAAGCTCCATGGTTCCTGAGACCATGGTTACAGCTGTGCCAGGCATGGCTCTGGGCCCATCTGTAACATAGCTGAATGGTGACTGTGTGCAGGCTGCTTCTCCTGTGCTCCCGCTGTGCCAGCTCCCAACAGGATCCACTGTCGAATCTCTTCCCCCGGTTGCTGAGGGTGCACATGCACCCAGCACGCCTAGCACACACACTCACATCCTCCTGTGTGTGTACCCTCAGGGACTGGGGGAGAGATGGGCAATTTGACAGTACATCAGCAATCTCCATGCCAGCAGCCATGGAGCAACTGGGCCCTATGGTTGGGAGAGCTGATCTGAGGCTTCTCCCTCCAGGAGGAGTGTGACTCTTGAGGGCAGATTGTGCGGGTAGCAAAGACTTCAGGAGGCTAAAGTTAGTATGGCCACCTCTGGCCAGAGAGTCAGGCTGAAGCAGCCAAAGATCTATGAAAGCAGACAGAGCAGGGCAGCAGGGCAGCCTGGGGCTGTGAGGGCTGGGCATCATAGGTTCTAGGAGGCACTCAGGTATGATGGCTTCAACCACAGAGCTCTCTGGTTTTGGTTCTGTTGGCCTCCTGACCAAGCCAGCTAACCAAGACCTACTCATGTCTCCCCAAGCCAGTGTGTGTGATGAAGCCAAGACCTGCTCACCTCATGGCCTCCACTTAGCCAGCACCTCTGCCAAGACTACCTATGTGTTCTCACAGAAGTTGTCACTATGGACCACTGCTGCTTGCTTCTCTGTCCTGAGCACCATCGTCTCCCCTGTGTCTGGTGACAGCCCTGACACCTACAGACTATTTGCTTAGTTTATAGTGCTGACGGATGATGAATGAGTGGGTGGAAGAAATGTAGAGTGAATATAAATACAGACCTTGGGTTTGAACTTTGTAGGTCCTTAAAAGGCTCTGTGCCTCAGTTTCCTACCTGGAACACCAGCACACATGAAGTGCCCAGCATAGTCCTAGCACAGGGAGTGTTGCATCACAGGAGTTCTCCCAGAAGAAAAGCAAGTATGGGACTAGGTCTGCTCTGAGGAACATGTTGATTGGGATGTGATATGGTCCAAGCTTTGACCACCTCCTCACCCCGTTTCCTGCACAGATGAGCAACAAGAGATCCAACAGCTTCCGCCAGGCCATCCTGCAGGGCAACCGCCGGCTGAGCAGCAAGGCCCTGCTGGAGGAGAAGGGACTGAGTCTCTCGCAGAGGCTGATCCGCCACGTGGCCTACGAGACCCTGCCCCGGGAGATTGACCGCAAGTGGTACTATGACAGCTACACCTGCTGCCCGCCACCCTGGTTCATGATCACAGTCACACTGCTGGAGGCAAGGACCAGGAGGGGGCAGTGGCTTTCCAGACCTGGGGCATGGGGAAAGGGTATCTGAGGTCATTTACTCAAAGGGGTTGGTTGGGAGCTGCTATCAGTTCAGGGCAAGGGAATGCAAGTGTTAGAATCCTGGGCTGCAAAGACAGATTCCAAAGGTGTTTCATTATTTGTGTGTGTGTGTGTGTGTGTGTGTGTGTGTGTGTGTGTGTGTGTGTGTGTGTGTGTGTGTATGGGTACGTGTGCTCTACAGCATGCATGTGGAGGTCAGAGCACAACTCTGAGGTGCCTGTGCTTCACCTTCTTTGAGACAGGGTCTCTTGCTGCTGCACACCAACTGCCAGACTGCTAATCTGTGAGGCTCAAAGTCTCCTGACTCTGCTTCCCATTGTCATACATCTTGGGATCACATATGCATGTACCACTTTGCATTCAGGTGCTGGGGAATTGAACCCTGGGCTGCTAGGCTTTGCAAGCAAGTGCCTTTAGCTGCTGAGCCTTTTCCCCAGCTTAGGTTGGGTTTTGGGACAGAGTTCCACTATGTAACCCAGAGTGGCCTCAAACTCCCCGTCCTCCTACCTCAGCCTCTGGAAGTCCTGAGACTGAAGGTGTGAGTCACCACGCACAAGCGTAAATTATTAATTCAAGCAATTTTTTTCTTTTTTTCTTTTTTGTTTCTTTTTTATTCTCTTCTAATTCAAGCAATTTTTAATTCAAGCTATTTTTTTTCTCTAGCAAAGTCCCCACATGGCCACACCTACCAGAATAATAGCCACAGAAACAGTGCATTAAGTTCACTAATTTGGATTTAGCCAGACAAACTCAGTAAAGCCAAATTTACTTTAGTTCTTCCCCAGGAAGTGCCAAACATTGGCTCCCTGGGACTTCATTTTCCACAAGAACCCCCCCACACACACACTCTTCTATCTTAAGAAGGATGCCTCCAATTAGAGAGAGGGGGGATGTGGGGGCTTTTTGAACACAAAAGCAGCACACACTTGCCTCCAGGAGAGAGTGCTTATGGACAAGTAAATGTGGGCTTTACAATTTTTAAGGAACATTCTCTCCTTAGGGAGTAAGCCATATTTATTGTCATGCAAAAAAGTCCCCTACTTAGACCACAGACTTCCAAGGTACTACTTTGTGCATCACACCCATGTAATGGAACTCCTAGGAACCCATGCAAGCCCACTTACACCCCCCATGGAGGTGTGGCTTTAACATTTTCCATTCTTCTACCAGTTCTCTTCCAAAGCCAGGCACCTAGTTATAGCCTCTGCACAGGTTCTTATAATGTTCCTGCTTCATCATCCAGCAAGATCCTTCAGCTTCACGGCTTCCTCCAGCTTTATCACTAAATCAGAAGTACTGGCTCATGCCTATAATCCCAGCACTTTAGAGGCTAAGGTAGGAGTGTTGTGAGATGAGGTCAATCTGGGCTACAAAATGAGACCCTGTCTAAAACAAAACAAAGGGCTGGAGAGATTGCTCAGTGGTTAAGGCACCTGCCTCTAGTGCCTAAGGCCCCGGGTTCAATTCCTCAGCACCCACATAAGCCAGACCCACAAGGTGGTGGCCCTGATTCTCTCTCTCTCTCTCTCTCTCTCTCTCTCTCTCTCTCTCTCTCTCTCTCTCTCTCTCTCTCTCTCTTTCTCTCTCCTTGAAAATGAATAAATAAAATATTTTTAAAAAATAAATAAAATAAAACAAAGCAAAACAAAAAAAGCAAAGAAAGCTCTCTGAGCTGTTTTCCTGGCCAAAGATTCTGTGTTGTTATGGCTTCATCCAAGTAATATTAAAGTTGTGATTTTTCTGAGATATTCTTAGATGTGTTCTTCAAGCTCAGTAAGTATTGTGTTGGTCTATATATTGATTTGTTTGAGGACTAATAATAGTGATGCCTTGGATGTGGAATTTGTTGCCAGGCCACCTGAATGGTGTTATATGGAGGAGCACCTTTTGTTTTTTTTTTTTGTTTTGCAGTGCTGGGGATTGAACCTAGGGCCTTATACCTGCTAGGCAAGCAGGTTACCTCTGGGCTTCATCCTCAGCCCCAAGAGCAACAACCACCATGGCCTTAGTCCAGTGGCTTAATCTAAAAACTCGAATCTGGCACTGTTGGTTTTTTTGTTTTGTTTTGTCTTTGGGGTTTTTTGTTTTTGCTTTAAGGTAGGGTCTCTAGCCCAGGCTGACCTGGAATTCACTATATAATCTCAGGGTGGCCTCAAACTCATGGCAATCCTCCTATCTCTGCCTCCCAAGTGCTGGGATTAAAGGTATGCACCACCACACATGGCCTCAATCTTGTACTTACAGCTTCGTTCACTGAACATGGGCTAGGCGTCAAGCAAGCTCTTTGTATTAAACTTTAAAATTGTTATTGTTGCTGTTTGGCTGTATCTTAGAAAAAGGGTCTCTGTAGCCCATGGCTACACTCAAACTCATACTCCTTCTGCCTCTGCCTACCAAGGCGTGCTGGGATCACCTCTACACCCAGCCACTTCATTACTTTTAATCCTCATGACCACTTAGGAAGTCTAGGCATTAGTGCTCATTTTCAGTTATGGAAACCGAGAACCAGATAGTTTAAATAATTTGTCCAGTTTGGTCCAGAGAAGCCAGTTTTTTTGGTTCAGATTTCCAAAATCCTTGGACATACAAACTTGAACCATCAACGTAGAAGAAACTGGAAGATATTCTACTAGCTTATTTAACTGTCTCAAAGCCCAGGGCATCTTTCATACAGAGTTCTGGTAACCAGATTCTGTGATTCCATGACAGATGGAAAATAGAAGAAACATGGGGCTGCTAAATGTGACCCAATATTGGCAAGTAATAAGAAGTTAACAGCTGACAATCTGACAGTGAGAGGCATAACAAAAGAAAACTTTATTTGTGGGTGTTATATATGTATGTATATGTATTCATGTGTGTGGGCACACGTGTGTGTGCAGGAATGTATGCACATGAGTGCAATTATGTATGGAAGCCCAGAGGACAACCTTGGGTATTGTTTCTCAGGTATACTGTTCATTCTTTTTTGAGACAGAGCCTCTCATTAGCTTGGAACTTACAAATGAACCTAGACTACCTGGCCGTAAGCCCCCTCCCCAGTGCTGGGGACATGTACCACCATGCCCAGCATTTTCACATGGGTTCTGGGGATCAAACTCAGGTCCTCAGGCTTCAAGGCAAGCACTTTAATGACTGAGCCATCTTCTCACCCAATCCTCACTACAAAAGAAAAAAATTTTTTTAAATATTTTATTTATTCATTTTCAAGCAGAGAGAGAGAGAGAGAGAGAGAGAGAGAGAGAGAGAGAGAGAGAGAGAGCACACCAGGGCCACCACCTTGTGGGTCTGGCTTATGTGGAACCTGGGGAATTGAACCCGGGGCCTTAGGCACTGGAGGCAAGTGCCTTAACCGCTGAGCCATCTCTCCAGCCCACAAAAGAAAATTTTAAATTTGTGTCTTAAAGAAATTTGGTGGCCATTTAGCATAGGAGGGGAAACCTCATTCTCCTCAGTTTCTGCAAAAGATGATGCTGTCACAGCCCAGACTAAAACCCGAGACATCCTTAGGTGGTCTGCATTTTCCCTGATTACCAGCACAGGGGTGATCACAGTGATGTGTTTTATCAAGAGTTCTAGGGGCTGGAGAAATGGCTCAGCCAGTAAGGCACTTGCTTGCAATGCCTGATGGTCTGGGTTTGATTCTCCAGTACCCATATAAGCCAGATGCACAAAGTGGTGCATGTGTCTGGAGTTTATCTTTAGTGGCTGGAGGCCCTGGTGTGCCCATTTCTTTCCCCCATCAGTCCCCCCTCCTCTCTCCCTCCTCTCTCCTTGCAAATAAGTAAATAAAAAAATTTTTTAAAAAGAGTTCCAGAAAGCAATCAAAACAAACACCACTTTAGCGTCTAAATAAATATGCCTTAGCTGCCTACAGAATCATGTAGGTGAAGAGGTGGGGAAAACTAGAACCTTTGTGTGTTGTTGGTAGGAGTGGAAAACAGTGCAGCCACTAAGGAAAATAGTCTGGCATTCATTTCTTCAAAAAGTTTAATTAGGACTGGAGAGATGGCTCAGCAGTTAAGGTGCTGCCTGCAAAACCTAACAACCTGAGATTGATTCCCCAGTACTGACATAAAGCCAGTTGCTCAAAGGGGTGCATGCATCTGGAGTTCATTTTCAGCAGCTGAAAGCCCTGGCCCATTCTGTCTGTCTCGCTGCTGTCTCTGTTTGCAAATAAATAAATAAATAAATAATCTATTAAAATTTAATTAGGGAGGAGGGAAATGGGGCACCATCACAAAACTTGTTCATACAGAGTTTCTAATTTTTAAATCATTTTTACTTATTTATTTGAGAGAGAGAGAGAGAGAGAGAGAGAGAGAGAGAGAGAGAGAGAGAGAGAGAGAGAGAATGGGCACACCAGGGTCTCCAGCCACTACAAACAAACTTTAGACTCATGTGCCACCTTGTGCATCTGGCTTTATGTGGGTACTGGGGAATCCAATTCAGGTCTTTCTGCTTTATAGGCAAGTGTCTTAACTGCTGAGCCAT
>PVHP010029648.1:0-15772 GCA_004024765.1 Zapus hudsonius
AAAAAAAAAAAAAAAAACTGAATTAACTGTATCTTACAGCATTCTGGCCAAATCTGGCCAAGTCCCCACAAAGCTCTGTGGCAAGGGAGGGCTCAGATGAAGGACCCATTTTGGCTGAGACATCAGAATGGCTATCCATTTACCTGCAAGGGACCGCTTGTAGATTCCCTGTAAGATTGCAGCCACACGGAAGAAGGAGAAAGCCATGTAGAAGTTCCAGTTCTTGATGGGAGGGATCTCCATGTGAAGACAGTACATCTGAAAGTATTCCTCTGCAGTGGGAATGCCCAGCTGGGTCACATCCTGGCCACTGAACCCTAGGTAAAGACAGAGTGATTCCCAAGTGGATGGCACCAAGTGTAAATTCTTTTTTTTTTTTTTTTTTTTTTTTTTTTGGTTTTTCGAGGTAGGATCTCACTCTAGTCCAGGCTGACCTGGAATTCACTCTGTAGTCTCAGGGTGGCCTTGAACTCATGGTGATCCTCCTACCTCTGCCTGCTGAGTGCTGGGATTAAAGGCGTGCGCCACCACACCTGGCTCACCAAGTGTAAATTCTGACACTATGTCTCTCAGCAGTTACTTTCACAACTGGTTCTGTAGGGCACCTCAAAGGGTCCAGGATCCAGACTGGGAGCTGTTATCCACAAAATGGCCTTGCAAAGTTTCAGCCTAAATTAGCAGTGGAGAAGAAACATGGGCTTTGATTCCACCTGGATCAAAGGTCACAGTGGATGGATATGATCCTCAATCGGTCATTTGATTAAAAACAGTCCTTGAAGCCGGGCGTGGAGGCAGAGGTAGGAGGATCACCATGAGTTCAAGGCCACCCTGAGACTACATAGTGAATTCCATGTCAGCCTGGACTAGAGTGAGACCCTACCTTAAAAAAACAAAAAACAAAAAACAAAAAACAAAAAAAAAAAAAAACAGTCCTTGAGAGCCAGGCATGGTGGCGTACGCCTTGAATCCCAGCACTCTGGAGGCAGAGGTAGGAGGATCACTATGAGTTCCAGGCTGCCCTGAAACTACATAGTGAATTCCAGGTCAGCCTGGGCTAGAGTGAGACCTCACCTCAAAACACCAAAAGCCAGCCCTTGAGGTGAGGGCCTAGAGAGATGGCTTAGTGGTTAAGGTGCTTGCCTGCAAAGCCAAACAACCTGGATTCAATTCTCCAGTACCCACGTAAAGCCAGATGCACAAAATGACAAATGCATCTGGAGTTTGTTTGCAGCAGCTGGAGGCTCTGATGCGGGCACCTATTCTCTCGGTATCTCTTCTTCTCTCTCTGCTTACAAATGAAAAAAAAAAATTAAAAAAAGCCCTTGAGGGACTATGGATGTAGCTTAGTGATAGAGTGCTTAGCACCAGACCCTGGGTTTGATGCCCAGTACCACACATCATACACACACATACACTCAAAGAGAAATCCCACTGAATTATGAGACAGTTAATTACAACAAATTCACAAGTTTATCCCCTACCCACAAAGAGATGGGAAAACACTCCAATGACATCATCTACTCAAACCACCAAATGCCCAGCCCAATCATAAAGCACTTCCACCAGGTACACTCCCCAGTGCTTGCAGAATGGAGCTGGCTCCATGCCAAGGGCAGTTCTTACCTTTCAGCATGGGACAACTGGGTGGCAGGTAATGAGCCAGGCAGCTGTAGGCCACATCAGCCAGAGGGTCACCTAAAGTAGAAAGTTCCCAGTCCAGAACAGCAAGCACCTCGGTCTTTTCTGGATGAAACAGCAGATTGTCGAGCCTGAGGTACCACAAAGGGAACAGAGACGGCTCTGAGACGGGAGCCTGAGCCTGAGCTTGCAAGGGCTGCCAGATCCCAGCTCCCTCACTGTGCAGAAATGCAGCTACAGCTCTGCCAGGCAGCCCTCTGGGAACAGCTACCTGCTCCGGGGTCACCAGTCCTGGGATGGCTCTAAGGCATGCCTGCCAATTCTTTGACACACTTGCCACCAAATGTCGCATCGAATTCCTTGCCCCAAGATGTATCCAGATTCTAACAAATATAAGATGGAAGGAAGGGACTCCCAGGAAGAACCAGGTCAGCATAAGTGACACAGTTTCCCTGATACACACACCGAGCCAGCACACAAGTCCAGCTACAGGCTGAGCCACCATGCTGGGAAACCACAAAGAGGCAGAGAGCAGCCGGAGCAGTCTAGCATCTTCTCAGTGCCAGCAAGCCTGCAGATGACTCTCGCCCCAGCCAGAGGAAACATGCCAACTCGTCCCTAGGCTGAGGATGTCACTGCAGCCAGCCACTGGGCCTCAGAGCAGTTTGTCATATAGTCATAGTGGGGAATGTGCTGGCTCAAGCAGGCGTGGGCCCTGTGGAGCCCCAGGTGTCCACACTGCTCGATGGCTTCCCTCAACCAGACTGCACCTGCTGTTGTTAAACTTGCCTCTGTTGATCTCTGAATCCTTCTGTTTCCTGCCAGGATGTTACTGAAAGCTTGTTTTAAGAGAAAAAGTCATTACCAAACATGCGGAAAACGCAGGGAACAAACACACAGAAACCTATGTGCCCATCTTCCAGAATGACAGCTATTCCACTTCTTGCTACATTCATTACCTGCAAGTCTCTAAAACATAAAACATCACAGGCTTGGCTAAGGGCCTCCATGTCTCCCTTCCCTGCCACCTTGACTTTGGTGTGTATTCATCGAAGATATTTATACATAGCTGTGTATGTGCCTATCTATGAACCACACCTGACACTCTTTAGATGCTTTTAAAATTGCACAAATATCACAATGTATCTATCCTTCTGGAACTGAACCCTTTCTACTCAGAATCTTCTTGAGAATTATATATAAGAACTTATGTACAGCAAGTTGGCCTAATTTATTTGATCACCAGAATTCTAACACACATCTGACCAAGTCACACAGTTCACCATGAGTTATGACAAATTCACATTTTTGCCGAGGGTCCCAGCGCACAGGTGCAAGGCTCCCCCAGAGGGGAATGATGGCCTGTGGCATGCTCCTGCAGTCAACAACTTTTTTTTTTTAATATTTTATTTATTAATTTTCAAGCAGAGAGAGAGAGAGAGAGAGAGAGAGAACACCAGGGCTGTGGGTCTGGTTTATGTGGGACCTGGGGAATTGAACCCGGGGTCTTAGGCACTGGAGGCAAGTGCCTTAACCGCTGAGCCATCTCTCCAGCCCTGCAGTCAACAACTTTTTAAGGTAGTTAGAGGAGTTTAGGCTCTCACCTCCATTGATTCACATAGTCCATGTAGTTCCAAGCATATGGGAATGTCCACATGCAGCATGCTTGGTAAAATCAGACCTCAAAAGCATTTCCAGACATGCCCACACCCACGGGATGAGGCCTGGCCCCCCACTGGCTGACCCTACCTGCTCTTACTCACATTCGTGACACTTGAGGTACAAAGAAAGACCAAGACAAGACCCATAGAGCAGCGGCTGTAGCTAGTGCACTCTTCCCCACCAAAGAGTGGGTTGTGTGGTGGCAAGAAAAGTACCACAGGGAAAGGTGTTCTGTGGTCCTAAGTGAAGGCAATGATGGCGAGGGGTCAGCCCAGTGCACCTTCTGATCAGCACAACGTGGGGGGAAAGATACAGCCCAGTCAGACGGGCACAAGGGCAGATACCAACCATGTGATTTGAAGCTCAGCCCTTTGTTCTCAATTTCTTGTGACTGGCCAGGCGTGGTGGCACACGCCTTTAATCCCAGCACTCGGGAGGCAGAGGTAGGAGGATTGCCGTGAGTTCAAGGCCACCCTGAGACTACATAGTGAATTCCAGGTCAGCCTGGACTAGAGCAAGACCCTACCTCAAAAAAACAAACAAACAAAAAAAAATTCTCGTGACCACAAAGTCGACTGCAAGGAGGCGCAACAATGAGCGACACAGTCAAGCCAGCAAGAATGGCCACTCCGATCTGAGAAGCACTTCATAACTAGTCTTGATTCTCTAGCTTTCTTCAATAAAAGGCACCGTTGGCCTGTGGTTGTAGCTCAGTATCAGAGCACTTGGGTTCAACACAAGCACCTGGACAAGTGAGTTAGTTAATAAAATGAAAGCTGCAGATCTCCAGGATGGACAAGCAAACACCGAATGGATGAGAGGCCCAGTGGGAACTGCAAGCACCACGAAGCTCACCTGATGCCTCAAGGGCAGAATAATGGTCAGCTAAACACTCTGCTGGGCTCTGATGTAGCCCATGAAGCCACACCCACTCCTTTCCTCACTTCACTGCAGACCCAAGGCCAACGTTCAACAATGATTCCACAGGAGCCCTCATCCCACCTGATCTTCAAACAGCTGTACCCAGCATGATGGTGGTGCATCATCCAGGTGCCTAGGATGATGTCTGCAGGCAGTTTCAGCGGCCACAACTTGGAAGGGGTATCTAGTACTAGTATTTAACGAGCAGAAGCCGGAGATGAAGCGTCATGCAAGGCAGAGCAGTCTATGACATGTGCTGAGACTGAAGAATGCTGAGGCTGGAGAGATGGCTCAGTGGTTAAAAGCACTTGTTTGCAAAGCTTGGTGGCCTAGGTTCAATTCCCAAGTACCCACATAAAGTCAGATGCACAAAGTGGCGCATGCATCTGAAATACATTTGCAGTGGCGGTAGGCCCTGGCGTACCCATTCATTCTCTCTCTATCCTGCCCTTCTTCCCTCTCCAATTGCAAATAAAAAAAAATAAAATAATTTTAAAGACTGAGGAGAAAAAATAAATAATAAAAAAATTAAAAAGATGGGGCTGGAGAGATGGCTCAGCGGTTAAGGCACTTGCTTCCAGTGCCTAAAGCCCCGAGTTCAATTCCCCAGTACCCACATAAGCCAGACCCACAAGGGTGGCCCTAGTGTGTTCTCTCTCTCTCTCTCTCTCTCTCTCTCTCTCTCTCTCTCTCTCTCTATCTGTTTGAAAATGAATAAATAAAATATTTAAAAAAAATAAAAATAAAAATAAAAAGAGGCAGGCGTGGTGGCACACGCCTTTAATCCCAGCACTCGGGAGGCAGAGGTAAGATTGCTGTGAGTTCAAGGCCACGCTGAGACTACATAGTGAATTCCAGGTCAGCCTGGACTAGAGCAAGACCCCACCTTGAAAAACAAAAACATAAATAAATAAATAAAATAAAGAGTGAGGAGAGGCTGGAGAAATGGCTCAGCATTTAAGGCACTTGTCTGCAAAGCCTAAGGACCTGGGTTCAACTCCCAAGTATAGTGGTGCATTCATCTGGAGTTCATTTGCAGGGACTGGAGGCCCTAGCACGCCCATTTTTTCTCTCTCTGTTTCTCTTCTATCTGTCTCTGATTGCAATTAAAATGTGTTTTTAAAAAAGACTGAGGAATGCTGACGTAAAAGGGAAGAACTCTATAAGGGAACAATTTCCAACTATACCACGGACAGAGACTAATGGCTTCATTGCCCCATTCGAGTGCCCTGCCTGTTGTTTCCCACATGTGACACACAGGTGTGGCAGCTGTGTCTACCTGAAGTCACCATGCACCACCGTGGTCCTCTGCTGTGTGGGAAGATGCAGCGGCAGCCACTGGATGAGCCTCTCCATGGCGGGGATTGTGCTGGTCTCTGACGCTCGGTACTGCTTAGTCCATGTCTGCACTTGGCGAGGAAGATAGCTCCCTGGAGGAAAGAGGATTCCAATACGGCTGCCACTCCAACAACCCGTGAAGGCTTTGAAAGTTAACCAGTACAAAGAGGCCTCAGATGTGTGTGATGGTGGTGTCTTCACACAAGTTCCTATGATGGGAACCTCCCATGTGATGCTCCTGTGCCAATGCAGAAGCCACTAGTCACTTTGCCTTGAGTCTGGGTACTCCACAACAGGCTTATGCCTGACCCCTGATTCTATCTGAAATCTTGTGAGTTTCCTAACAGCCTAAGAAATCCCTACTTGGATAAAAAGAATAATGGTAGGCTAAGAGACTGAATTCTGGAGGCAGACTGCCAGGGTTTGAATCCCAGCTCTGCCACTGCCTAGCTGAGTGAGCAGTCACACTGCTTAACCTCTCTCTGTCTTTCCTCATCTTGAGATGGTCCTCCTATAGCTGCTGAGACAATAAAGTAATGGATGTGAAGCCACTGGGTGACAGCTGTTTGGGAGGCTGAAGCAGGAAATCATTTGAGCAAATGAATTAGGGGGAAGGAGAAAAGAAAGCACTTATATACCATATGCTGACAAGGTTGGGAGGCAGAGGTAGGAGGATCAAGGTGAGTTCGAGGCCAGTCTAAGACTATATAGTAAATTCCAGGTCAGCCTGAGCTAGAGTGAGACCTTACCTCTAAAAACTAAAAACAAAACAAAAAAACTAGTAAGTGTGTGGGGGGAGGAGGGGAAGATAGCTCAATGGATAAAGGCACTTGCTTGACAAGCCTGCCACCCCAAGTTGAATTCCCTGATAGGCCAGATGCACAAAGTGGCGCATACATCTGGAGTTCATTTGCAACAGCTAGAGGCCCTGGTGTTCCCTCTCTCTCTCTCTCTCTCACATTTGCCAATAAATAAATTTAAAAAAAAACGGTTTTGAACAGAGGTACCCTGTGTGGGAGTATAATGCTGCTCCAAAAAGCCGTAGGTTGTTAGAAGACAAGCCCAGTATCATAGGCAGGAAACCTCCCAGTGAGCTGTTGGCCACAGAGGCCTCTGAGGCCCTTCTCAAACAACAAAGCTGGCTCCTGTCACTGCTCTCAGTTGCTCAGCAGAACTAGATGGTAAATGGAAAGACCCTATTGCTCAAGACTCCACTTGCTTTGGTTGCAGGACACTGAGAAATCAAGTTGGAACCGAGCTGAAGCCTCCTCCCATCTAGCTAACTAGCTGTCATAGTGCTGGAAGGAGTTATGCAGGTACAAGGGGAGAAAAGTCATCAACAATCATACCCAGCAGTGGATCCTGTGAGCCACACAACTGACCAGCTGGTGCAAGAGTGGCATGAGTGATGGGGGTAACCAAATGCTTTCTCCTTGGCTGTGAGGCCTGCTCCAAGGGAAGGAATTCATGCCTGGTACTGAAACCCTAGTCAAAATCTACAGCCACCTGGCGTGGTGGCACATGCCTTCAATCCCAACACTCAGGCAACTGAGGTAGAAGGATGGTTGTGAGTTTGAGTTTACCCTGGGCTACCCAGGGAGTTCCAGTTCAGCCTTGCTAGAGTAAGACCCTACTTCCAAAGAGAGAGAGAGAAAGAGAGAGAGAGAGAGAGAGAGAGAGAGAGAGAGAGAGAGAGACTAGTTGGAAAGAAAGGATTCAAGGAGCCAGTGGAGGGGGAGGGAGGTGGACAAGTGAAAGTGGACGGAGGGCATTACGACCATGGTCTATTGTCAAGATGTATGGATGTTGTCAATAAAAAGTTTTTTTTTTAAAAAAAAAAGGGGGGCTGGAGAGATTGCTCAGTGGTTAAGGCACTTGTCTGTAAAACAGAAGGACCTGAGTTCGATTCCCCGGTATCCATGTAAAGCCAGATGCACAAAGTGGCACATGCATCTGGAATCCATTTGCAGTGGCTGAAGGTCCTGGCATGCGCGCGCTCGCTCTCTCTCTCTCTCCTCTCTCTCTCCTCTCTCTCTCTCTCTCTCTCTCTCTCTCTCTCTCTCTCTCTCTCTCTCTTGGCCTCTTTCTCAAATAAATAAATAAATAAACCTATGGTTGAGGCTAGAAACATGGTTCAGAGGTTAAAGGTGTTTGCTGCCCGTCAGGTTTAATTCCCAAGTCACCTACATAAGCTGCATGCACAGAGCAAGCATCTGGCATTGGCTTTCATATTCACGTGCAAACAAATATAAAAAAATGTTTTTAAGTCTATGGCTGGGCCCTAGTGGGAAACTTACTACTATTGGATGGCTAAAAGGCTATGTTGTGCCCATCGAACTGCCCTCTGAAATATTTATGTCTGTGCCCATAGATGAGTACTGCCTTCACTGCTGATCAGAGAAGTTTCTTTTGCAGCTGGCAGTGACTACAAGAAAGACTCAAAACTTCTCTAAGTGCGGAGAAGTGCTCAGCCACCTCCGAGGCTCAGGGAACGTTGCTGGGAGGAGTCCTTTCGAACACTGTCCTGTGGACATGCAGTGGACACTACATTCCTGACTTCACGTGATTGAACCAACATTTTATCCTGGACGGTGGAGGAGGGGAAAACAGACAGTAGAGTACTAGTTGGAAAGAAGAAAGGTTTCAATGGAAGGGTGATGGGGACGAGAGGTGACAGGAGGGGATTATGATCAACACGTATGAAAATTATAAAAATCAAGTTTTTAAAAGATCTATTCTGAGGGCTGGAGAGATGGCTCAGCAGTTAAGGTGCTTGTCTATAAAGTCTAACTACCTGAGCTTGATTTCCCAGTGCCCACATAAAGCCAGATGCACAAAGTGGTGCATGCATCTGGAGTTTGTTAGCAGTGGCTCCTCCAGCCCTAGTGTGAGTGCTCTCTCTCTCTCTCTCTCTCTTGCTCGCTTGCTCGGTCTCTCTCTCTCTCTCTCTCTCTTGCTCGCTTGCTCGGTCTCTCTCTCTCTAAAATAATCTCTTGCTCAGTTGGTAGAAGGCTTGCCTAACATATATAAAGTCTTAGGTTTGATCCCCAGCACTGCATAAGCCAGGCATGGTGGGGCATGCCTGTAGTCCTAGCACATGTCAACTGAGGGCAGAAGAATCAGTTCAAGGTCTTTCTTGGCTACAGGGAGTTGGAGGCCAGCATGGGATACACTGAGAGCATGTCTTAAAATAAAAGCCATAAGCCGGGCATGGTGGTGCACACTTTTAATCCCAGCACTCGGGAGGCAGAGGTAGGAGGATCGCTGTGAGTTCAAGGCCACCCTGAGACTCCATAGTGAATTCCAGGTCAGCCTGGACTAGAGCGAGACCCTACCTCGAAAAACCAAAAAAGAAAAATAAATAAAAGCTGGGGAGACAGCTCACTGGTTGTTAAAGGCACATGCTTCCAAAGCCTGCTGGCCCAGGTTTAATTCTTTTTTTTTAAAGGATTTTTAAATTTTTTTTCTTTCTTAATTAGAGAGATACACAGAGAGAGAGAGAGAGAGAGAGAGAGAGAGAGAGAGAGAGAGAGAGAGAGAGAGCACACACCAGGGCCACCACCTTGTGGGTCTGGCTTATGTGGGTCCTGGGGAATTGAACCTGGGGCCTTAGGCACTGGAGGCAAGTGCCTTAACCGCTGAGCCATCTCTCCAGCCCTAAGTTTAATTCTTTAGTCACCCGCATAAAGCCAGACAGGCATTAGTTTGCAGTGGAAGAGACCCTGGCATGCCCAATACATGCACACGTGCATGTACACACACACACACACACACACACACACACACACACACACACACACAAATAAATATATAAAAAAAGGGCAGGAGGGAAGAAGAGAAGGAAGGGAGAAAAGGAAGCAGGATAGAAAGAAGGGAGGAGAGGAGGGAGGGAGAAGGTGACAGGAAAATTTCAAGGAAAAGAGAGTCTATAAGGTTCCTATGGGTTTATGTAAGGACAAAATGGCCAGGAAGCAAGACCTTTGTTAAGATTAGCATGGAATGTGAATTTCAAAGGTGGGTAAACACTAGGTTGTCAGTACCCCAAACCATCCCAGAACTGGTGGGCACACCTTGCTTCCCAAAGCTGTCCAGGCCCGAGGACTGCAGGTCCACACTGTGGATTTTGCACAGGACTTGGTTCATAGCAGTATATATGGCTCGACGCTGACTGGGCTCCAAGCCTGGCAAGGAAGGGTCTTTGTAGATGATGCCTGGGCAGTACTCCATCACATAGAAAGGGGTACCAATGATACTGGGAAGAAAACAGATGAGGCAGGGGTCAGGGTCTCAATACAGACTGCAGTGGCTGTAAGCCACAGTGACACTCTGTTTCTGTGCTCTGGACTTTGGTTCAGGGACAGAGCTCCAGCTGGGGTCCGAGACATGCTGGGTGCCTCCTTATTCCTTTGCATGTAAGTGCAGGGCACCCGGAGTACACACTTCCCCAAAGATAAACACACACACACACACACACACACACACACACACCCAACCATCTGTAATTCTTAGCCTGCATGCTCTCTTCTCCTTGGTCTATGTATGAAAACCTCAAAAAGACTCAAGCACTAATGTGTAAAACAAAATGTCTTTAATCCCAGCGCTCCAGAGATAGGAGAATCTCCGTGAGTTCAAGGCCAGCCTGAGACTACAGAGTGAATTCCAGGTCAGCCTGAGCTAGAGCATGAGACGCTATCTTGAAAAATAAAAAAGCAAATACAGGGCTGGAGAGAATTCAGTGGTAAGGTGCTTGCCTGCAAAGCCTAAGGACTGAGATTCAATTCCCCAGTACCCATGTAAAGCCAGATGCTCAAAGTGCCACATGCAACTGGACTTCATTTGCAGCAGCGGGAGGCCCTGGCATACCCATTCTCTTTCTGTCTCTCTTCTATTTATCTGCTTGAAAATAAATAAATAATTTTTAAAAAGCAAATACAAATACATATATACCCATATTCCACCACACAAACACACATATAGAAAGCAAATGAAGGAAGTATGAACATTTTTTTTGTGTTTTTGGCTTTTTGAGGTAGGGTCTCTTTCTAGCCCTGGCTGACCTGGAATTCACTATGTAGTCTCAGGCTGGCCTTGACCTCACAGCAATTCTCCTACCTCTGCCTCCCAAGTGCTGGTATTAAAGGCTTGTGCAAACACACCCGGCATGATGTTTTGATTTAAATGAATTATAAGTAGATTCGTTTAATATATATAAAATTAATTTCTTTGCAAGCAGAGACAGAGAGTGAGACAGAAAGAGAATGGGTACTCCAGGGCCTCTAGCCACTGCAAATGAACTCCATACGTATGTGCCACTTTGTGCACCTGGTTTTACATGGCACTGGGGAATCGAACTTGGGTCACTAGTTTTGCTGGGCGAGCACCTTAACCACCAAGCCATCTCTTCAGTCCTCTAAGTAGAGAGGCTGGGATATAGCTTAGTGGTAGAGCTCATACCTGGCATGCACAAAGTCGAGTTTGCTCTCAGCACAGACTAAAC
Source organism: Zapus hudsonius (assembly GCA_004024765.1). Classification (NCBI taxonomy): domain Eukaryota; kingdom Metazoa; phylum Chordata; class Mammalia; order Rodentia; family Dipodidae; genus Zapus; species Zapus hudsonius. The sequence continues at coordinate 11,057 of PVHP010029648.1, forward strand.
TGGGTATGGTGTTGCATGCCTGTAATCCTGCCCTTGGGAGGTAGAGACAGAAGGATGTAGAAGGTCAAGCCAGTATCAGACCTGGGCTGCATGAGATTTTGTCTCAAAAATCTGAGAAAAAAAAATAAGATAGACTTCAAAAAATAGCATGTTATGAAGCAGTTTAAAACAGTTTAGTGGGTGTGGTGGCACATGCCTTTAATCCCAGCACTTGGGAGGAAGAGGTAGGAGGATCACCATGAGTTCAAGGCCAGCCTGAGACTACATAGTGAATTCCAGGTCAGCCTGGGCTAGAGTGAGATCCTACCTTGAAAAAAAAATAAAAATAAAAATAAATAAAACAGCTTAGAAGGGCCACGATAAAAAAGGATCAAAACCAAGCAACATGAAACTCAGTGAAGTTTGTTTAAGAGAAGGTCTCAATATGTAGCCCAGGCTGGCCTTCAACCCTCAGATTCTTCTACCTGTCTGCCTCTTGACTGCTGGGATTACAAGTGTGCACAACCAATCCCAGCTAAGTGGATTGACTCTGAGAATGAAGAGGAGGAGGAAAAGCGGGCTGGAGAATTGGCTCAGCAGTAAAAGCATTTGCCAGCAAAGCAGAAGGACCTGAGTTTGATTCCCCAGTACCCATGTAAAGCCAGATGCACAAAGTGGTGCATGCATCTGGAGCTCGTTTGCAGTGGCTTGGAAGCCTTAGTGCACCTATTCTTTCTCTCTCTTTCTTTCTCTCTCTCTGCTTGCAAATAAATAATTAAAATATTTTTTTAAATTTTTTTTATTTTCAAGCAGAGAAATACAGAGAGAGAGTGAGAGCGAGAGAGAGCGCGAGAGAGAGAACGAGAGAGAGAGAGAGAGAGAGAGAGAGAACCAGGGCCACCATCTGTGCGTCTGGCATATGTGGGTACTGGGGAATTGAACCCAGGGCCTTAGGCAAAGTGCCTTAACCGCTGAGCCATCTCTCCAGCCCAATAATTAAAATATTTTTAAAAGAAAGGCTGGTGAAATTGCTCAGTGTGTAAGGTGCTTGGTTCCAGAGCCCAAAGACCAGGGTTCAACTCCCCAGTACCCATGTAAGCCAGATGTACAAAGTGGCACACGCATCTGGAGTTCATTTGCAGTGGCTGGAGATTCTGGCATGCCCATTCTCTCTTTCTCTGTCTTTGTCTGTCTGTATCTCTCTGCTTGCAAATAAATAAAATATTTTTTAAAATAAGCTATTTTGTACCACTCCCCATAGAAGGAGGCCCATGTTTACCTTTCAGTATAGCTTAGAGATCTGGAAACTTCTGAGGGAAGTGGCTATACAGTCTATTTTTGTTCTAACCCCAATTTGATTTGTCTTTACTCAAATCAATGAGCACTTGTGTTCATAAATAGGTCTTTCTCTCCTGTCAGGTGAGGGTATAGTGGCAAAAATACACTTGAGGGCTGGAGAATGGCTCAGTGGTTAAGGCACTTGCCTGCGAAGCCCAACAACCCAGGTTTGATTCCCCCAATTCCCATGTAGAGCCAGATGTACAAAGTGGCCCATGCATCTGGAGTTCATTCGCAGTTGCTGGAAACCCTGGCATGCCCATTCTCTCTCTCTCTCTTTGCAAATAATAAATACACTTGAACTTTACCTTGAATCTTCACAGAGGTCAAGAACATTAGGGACAGGTACTCCAGAACTTGTTAGGGCCTTCATTATCCTACGAGAACAAATGAAAATGAGTATCATGGTGGGCGGATGAGACCTTCTTGATATTCCTGTTCTGATTCAGAAAATAGTACACTGTAGCTAGGACTATATCTCAGTGGCAGAGCACTTGCCTAGCACACACAGGTTCTATACCCTCCACTGCCATATATACACATACATATATATTCATAAATTAAAATGGAGTTTTGAAAATTATTCAAGTGACCTGGAAGTAGATAATAAGAACTAAAGAAGGGTGGAAAAAACAAAAATTAAAAAACAGTGAATAATCTCAACACTCAAAAAGCTGAGGCGGGAGAATAATGAGTTTGAAGCCAGCCTGAGATACATGAGTTCCAGGTCAGCTTAAGTACAGTGTGAGACCCTGCCTCAAAAAACACAAAACAAAAACCAAGAAGAAAACATTTTAAATTAATGGCACAAATTAAACGTTAAGAAAGTAAAATTACAGGGGTACAGATATATCTCATTTGGTTAATTGCCTAGCATGAAAAGGTCCTGTGTTTAGTGCCCAGCACCCCATAAATTTGGTGTGGTGGTACAAACCCGTAGTCCCAGCATTCTGGAGGTAGAGAAGACAAAAGGATCAGAAATTCAAAGTCATCCTCATCTACATAGTGAATTTGAGGTCAGCCTGAGCTACATGAGACTCTTAAAAGGCAAAAAACAAACCGAAAAGGTTCTCATGGAATTGTAACAGGAGGGTCATTTGAGTCCCAGAGTTAGAGAGCAGCCCAGGCACAGTGACATAATGAGACTCCCTTCTCAAACCAAAATTGGGTTACACATTTCTATCTGAAGTAACATGGAATTTCATAACTGCAGTTTAATGGTCTCAGGACTTTCACAGACCCTGACTTGACAGCTTAGGGCTGAGCCTGTGCACTGTGAAGGCCACTGGGCAAGTGTCCCTTTGGTTACCTGAATTCCCTCTCTATTGCGTGTGCCGATGGAAGGAGGGTACCGGGGGGTTTCTTCCTCAGAACCAGCTGATGACCAGCCAGCTTGATGTAGTAAGTTGGATTTGACTGTCCGTGATCAAATTGAAGGAGCTCCAGAGAGCCTGCAAATTTGAAAATAAAGAATATTCTAGGCTGGGCATGGTGGAACACACCTTTAATCCCAGCACTCAGGAGGCAGAGGTAGGAGGATAACCATGAGTTTGAGGTCACCCTGATACCACCTAGTGAATTCCAGGTTAGCCTGGGCTATAGTGAAACCCTACCTCAAATGCCCCCCTCTCAAAAAAATGTTCTAAACAGATGCTGAACCCAGACCCAGACAGATATCCTTCTTCCTAGTGAGCCCTGCCTTTGGATGCAGAATATTCTCCTGTGGGATGCAGGGCAAGAAACATACCTTGTCCCTGGGTCCCATAGCCACGGAGTCCAAGGCACGCCCTTCTGGCTCATGGTCCAGCATAGTAGCAAAAGCCCACCTCGTTTATTCTACAACCATTTCCTGTCTTGGTACATGCGGACAACTCCTTGCCAACCCCTGCTCAGTGAACAGAGGCACGCCGGTCCTGTTTACCAGCTGTAACAGTCATGCCAGCTCATCTGACCCCATGGAATGCTCCAAATGCACAATGAACAGTACCCGTGTGTGTCCCTGCCACACTATGGCTGACGCTGACATGTGAACTGCCAAGCAGAGGCCTTCAGCTGGAGCCAAAGCCGCATTCAAGAAACACTCCCCTCTAGGCTGGGTCCAGTGGCTCCTTTCCAGGCTCACCTGAGGGAGGTGGACCTAATCAACCCTCAGCTTTACCACAAGACCTAGCTCTGGATGGAGCTTCATTCATCTGGGTAAGAATGGGAGATGGCCCGAGTTAATCAGCCAGGTCACAACAGGTGCTTCACCTTTGTGGAAGCATTACCAACAATTCCATCACTAGGAAATACCACAATGCGCACCTGACACATAAAAGTCTTGCACAAGGACCAAGTGGCAAGACAAAACTCTGTCACTGGGTAGGAATATCTTCAAAAGTTCCTAAAATGCCTATTTTTCTGAGGATGAAATGTGAAGAATGAGAGAAACACCTTTGAATAGTTGGGAGTCAACGTGCCGCGTTCTAAAATCAGGCAGCATTTTTCCTTTATGGCAGTGCTGGGGATGGAACCCAGGGCCTTATACATGTTAGGTAAGTGCTCTACATCTGACCTATGTTCTCAGTCCTTGAAACCACACAACTATTAGGCCACCCTCCCAAAACAGGCTGATGCATGAGAAAGAAGTACACAAATGCCCCAAGAAGTACATAAATGCAGTCAGAGGCCCCAGCAGGCAGATGCTGCCATATCAAACTCTGAGGTGGAGGACAGGGAATAAGGGTATATTGTGAATCCATAAACAGAGAAGTTAATGCTTTCTCCCAATCAAAATTGAAAGCAACTCTCAGGTCCACAGGCCTAATGGCTATTTTCTTCACCACATTTGCCTCTTTGTCTCTGGCATTCCATCAGGATTTGAAAGTGAGAGTCAGATTGGAAGCCTTGCCTTGGAGAGAGTTTCCGAAATACAAAACCTTTCATACCAGTGGCTTGGGCTCCCAGCAAGTTCTTGAGATACTTCTCCAAGGCATCTTTTGGAATTTCCATGTTCTTCCTCACAGGACAAGTGTTGGGAACACCCACAAGCAAAGGAAAACCCAGAAGAGCTTCCAACTCCTTCACCGCAGTCTCTGGGTCATCAACCTGGTTTCAGAGAGAATCCTGACCATGTGCCAGTCAGCTCAGCCCTTGGCTGGCTCTGTGAGGGTCCTGCCTTATAGAGAAACATCCATGAAGTCAGTGCTCACAGGAAGGCCTATGTATCCAGGAGACCTAGCTGTGAGGAAGTAACTGAGTTTCCTCTTCCACTTAATTCCTAACCATCACTAACATTTCTCCCCGCAGGAAAAGCACAACTGAAGCATTCATAATGTAGTAAGCTGGGAAGGGTGGAACACACCAGTAATCTGGAAAGTTGAGGTAACAGCATTGTGAGTTCAAGGCCAAATGAGGCTA
>PVHP010029649.1:0-22245 GCA_004024765.1 Zapus hudsonius
ACATCTCTCCTGGGCTCTCAGGGGTTCGGGGCCAGCAGCTGCCACTCCCTGGGCTATGGCTCTAGAAGCTCGTATTCAGTGAGCTGTGGACCCAGCGGCTTCAGGCCCCAGGGCTTCTCCTCCCTGGGCCATGGATCTGGATTCTGCCGCCCATCCTGCTTGCCTTCTAGAACCTTCCAGTCTTCCTGTTACAGACCGAGCTGCGGATATGGATCTGGGTTCTACTGATCGTCTTACAGGATTTCCATGAGTTTCCTGACCATCTCTTCTCCTCGACAGAAAACATACTCCATTCCCTGATGATCAACTTCTCATTTTCTCCCTGACCTTAAATAGTGGCTGATTGATTAAATTTGAGAAATATCTGTAGTGAGTAAACTAACTCAAAATAAAGTTAAAATCTGCATGGAGGATAAAATGTATATTCTCTTGTTTTCTTTCAAGATTCTATGAATACTCATTGATTTGTCATTCAGTTGTTTGCTTTCAATTAGATTTTTTTTTATCCAGGGTTTGGTTGATATTTTAAAGTATTAAAGAACATGCATGAGAACATAGGCTTTGAATGCTAGAGAATTTATAATTTGAACAAATTTTCAGTGACCTCAGTTTTCTTTCTTAAAATACAGGTAGTAACATATGTTGTGTTGAATATATATATATATATATATATATATATATATATATATATATATATAGTATTTATTTATCTACAAGCAGAAAGAGAGAGAGAGAGAGAGAGAGAGAGAGAGAGAGAGAGAGAGAGAGAAAGAGAGAGGTATGCCAGGACCTCTAGCTACTGCAGAGGAACTCTAAATCCAGGTACCACTTTGTGCATCTGGCTTTACTGGGTACTGAAGAATCAAACTTGCTTTGCAGGCAAGTTCCTTAACTACTGAGCCATCTCTGTAGCCCTCTAGACTTTAATTAATTGTATCATATATCCAGAAATGATATTTATTTCTCATAAATTTAGCTCTTCAAATTTAGGCCAACTCTTCAAACATATCAGACTAGTTGATAATACTGTTAGGAATATAGAGAACAAAAAAAAGCACGTTTTAGTTTTGTATTATTGCTGGTATGTTTGTTCCCCCAATGATAAGCCATTCTGGAAAGCTACATAGCCTTTAAAATGTGAGGCCTCTGCTAGAATTAGTGAACCAGGGTGGGGAATTGAAGGGTACATATCACACTAATGTAGGACCTGCTTTTTCTAGGTCTGCCGCTCACTCCTGACAGCACAGCCAGAGCTCCCTGCCACAATTTTCTCTCAATGTTGGGTTTGCTTTTGATTTAAATTTATATTAATATAGTCATTAGTTCGGAGGTTATTACAGAAAATAGGAAAGAGATGCTCCAAAATATTTAAAACAAAACTACTAAATGATCTAGGAACCCCTTGGATGAGTATATGTAGTCAAAGAAGAAGAAATCGGTGTGTTAGGGGGACATCTGTACCTTCATGGTCATTGAAAGATTTTTGCAATTAGCCAGAAGTGGAAGCATAGGCTTATATGAAGGGGTAAAGATCTTGTGATTCATGTTCTTAGTGAAATATTTCTCAGTCATTATCAATAATGAAAACCTGCCATCGAAACACTATGAATGAGCCTGGGGATTATTACGCTTTGAAAAATAAGCTAGGTATAGAAGGGCATGACCTGAATGATGTCACTCTCATTCGGAATCTAAGAAAATTGATGTCAAATAATTTGAGGGAAGATTGGTGATTTCTAGAGACTTGGTAGAGTGAGATATTAAGTTTGGATATGGAAAGGGTAAACAATGGTGATGAATAACAGTTAAATTATGCTCATGTGTCTTGGGGACAAGGAGATAGCTCCAATCAGTTAAAGTGCTTGCCTCTCAAGCATAAGAGCCCAAGGGCCTGAGTTTGAACCCCCAAATATACATTAAAGAAAAGCCTGGTATGGTGGTATGTGCTTGTAATCCCAGCACTGGGAAGGCAGAGATAGGCACATCTCTGGGGCTCTACAGCCAGCTAGCAAAGCATAATTGGTAAGTTGCAGGCCAGTCAGTAACATTGTCTTAAATGATGGACGGTTATTGAGGAATAACATTACCCTTCTGCATCCACACATGTATGCATATGCATACACACATGTACCCCACACAAGTACCCACACATACACAAACATGAAACAATACAAATACGTAAAGTTCAAAGGAAATTTGTTGTGTTCGTTGGGGTGACAATAGAAATCAACTTGTGATTTTTATGCTTTGATAGACCAGAAGAAGCTATTTTGAATGTTTTGCCATAAAGAAGTGATACATATTTAAGACTATAGATGAGTTCTTCTGAATTAATATTACACAACACATACATTATTTGCAAAGCATATACTAATCATTGATAGGTACAATTTCAGGCTTTTATATTTCAATTAAAGTAAAAAAATTAAATATTGGAAAAGAATGAAATTTTATCATTTGTAGCATTACACATACAATTGGAAGGAATTTGGTAAAGAGACTAACCTAGAATGGTAAGACAAATATAGTTTTATTTAACTTGCATGTGGAATCCATGAAGGCTGAACTCAGAATCTAAAAGTAAAAAGATGGTGACCACAGGGTCAGGGAGGAGGGACACATGCAAAGAGGAGATGGTTAGAAAAGGGAGAAGTGTTTGATCAGCAGGGAGACTGTACTGAAATACCTGCAGGGTGGCCAAAGTTAATGATGGCATAGTTTATCTTTTTCAATTACTAACATAAAGTTATAATGTCTATCTTGGTTTTAAGTCACATTATAATCTAAATAAAGGTGATCATAATATGGGATTAATATCTTATGATATAATGGTTTAATGTGTATTTGCAAGAAAAAATTTTCTTATGTTTAATTGTTGGGTCAAGTAGTTCCTGAAACCATGAAATGTGAAGATAGACAGGTTTACATGGAGAGTTAAAACAACTGTCCATAGATATTCCCACCTAGAATGTTTTTTTACTATACAACAATCCTTTGATAATGATATTTACCATAAATAGACTATGGAGACACAAAGCAATATAAAATGTATAAGGAAAACACATACCATGGAATCTTTTAAAATTTCTTTGAGTTAGAAAAGGAGAGGGATACTTTAGAGAAACAGAGAGCAAGTCCCGAAAGATAGTCTAGAATAAGTAAAGGGACAAAAACTATAATTTTCGGGCTGGAGAGATTGCTCAGCGGTTAAGGCACTTGCCTCCAGTGCCTAAGGCCCTGGGTTCAATTCCCCAGGACCCATGTAAGACAGACCCACAAGGTGGTGGCCCTGGTGTGCTCTCTCTCTCTCTCTCTCTCTCTCTCTTTCTCTCTCTCTCGCTTTTCTCTACTCTCTGCTTGAAAATGAATAAAATATTTTTAAAAATTAAAATTAAAAAAACTATAATTTTCCTCAAGACAGGGTCTCACTGTGTAGCTGAGGCTGGCTTAAAGCTCATGATCCCTCTCTGTCTTTCTATCCTCAGGGCTGTGAATGCACACTGAGTCCCACCACATGTGCCCAGCTAGGTGTTTCATAGTTAAGAAATGTTTGGACATTTTGTTAAGCTATGACTTGGGAATATTTTGTTTGTTGTGGCGGTAACACATATGGTTAAAACCAGTTTACGAATGACCATTTTAAAATTTAGAGATATACAATTTTAAGTCACAGCAGTTCTTATTTTTATTCTTTCCAAAATCTTCTAAATGTTCCCATCAGTGGACAATCTGGGTTTTGCCACATTTCTTATCTACATGGCTAATAAATATTTTATAAAATGAATCTTATACTCCATGGCTAGACACATAATTTGAAGCTTATTACTAACAACAAATAAGATAAAAATTGAATACTTAAAATTAAAAAATAAAGAATTTGAAACTAATATGGTATGTCTCAAAATAAAGACAATGAAAATAGCTACAAATTATAAGGTTCAACCTCACGTAGACAGTATTTTAACAAACGACATCTTTGTGACTACATTAAGAGTATGAATGATGAATCTAACAGGGAGTCTGATGAAACCCACAGGGCATTGTAAAAAGCTGGAGGTTAGGAGGATCAGACGTTTAAACCAAGAGTGAACCATTGATAGGAACTGACATACTGCTACAAATTACTTTAAAACTCTTTTAGGTTATCTTGATATTGAAATAATAGGATTTCTAAATTACCAAAATTAATTGAAAGTAAATTCTCCCAAGAGAGTCATATCACACTGTGTTTTAAATTATTTTTTTTACTTTTCATTTCATAAATATATGAGCTATGGATGCAGTCTGATTCTAAGTGAAAATTTATCTGATATAAATAAGTTAATACACAAATATATCATATATTATATATATGCATATATAATGTATCATATGAAGACTCAAAAGTTTCAGTAAGTGAACATCTTAAACATTGAAATTATAATAACTGCACTTAATATACTTAGGAAATAAGCACATAGATATAAAGCTACAGCAGAGGTCTGGAACATATTAAAAGAAACAATAGAATTTCTAATGTTGAAAAATACATGAGAATTTTTGAATCTATTAAAAATGGAGCCTTGTCCTTATTGTTCAGTAGAACACATTCACAGTAAATAAAGAAATGCAAAAAAATATTGAAAGGTGATTCAGAGACTATAGAATGTGTGAAAAGGTCTGATGTAATTGTAATTGGAGTCGTAAAGCAAAATTATAATATATATTTCTTCTTTTTGTTTTGTGCCTATGTGTAAATGTGTCCAGTGTGTGCACATGTGAGCATGTGCATGTGAAGGCTAGGGGTGGACATTAGGTGTCTTCCTCAGTCACTTGCCACCTTGTGTTTTGAGACATGGTCTCTCCCTGAGCATAGAGATCACAAACGAATCCACTAGACTGTCTTTCGAGCAAGCCCTGGGGATTTTCATGTCTGTTTCCCCAATGTTTGGATGAGATTACAATATTCAATGTCTCACCAGTTGTTTTCCCCATTTTTCTTACAGAAATAGACAATATGGGCACTGCAGGGCCTCTTGCCATTGTGAACACACTCCAGATGCATGTGCCACTTTGTGTGAGTGGCTTTACATGGGTACTAGGGAATTGAACCTAGAATGGCAGACTTTGCATGCAAGCACCTTTAACTGCTGAGCCACATCTCCAGCCCTCTTCTTTAGTTTTTAATGTAGAAATGAAGGATTGAACTCAATTCTACATGCTTGTGCTTAAAAGCACTTTTCCAGCTTAGCTATTGTCCCAGCCCCCATATATGTGTTTTTGAAAACTAATAAACAATAATCAAGAGCTCTTGACAGGTAACAATATTATTAATCCCAAAGGAGTCTAATATGATGGAAACATCCATGGGAGCTGCAAAGCATTTACCAGATGGAGGAATGATATCATATTCACAGATTCAAGACTCTTGTGTGAAACTGATGAGCTAGACACATTTGAGTCAAACTGATAAACGCAAAAGGAGAAAACTTAAAAAACACCCAGATTGGCAGGGAAGGCAGGTGATAAGAAACCTGTCTCTCTAAAGAAGCAGCCAAAAGATTGACAACAAAATTCTACAAAACACACACACACACACACACACACACACACACACACACACACACACAGATCAAGCAGGCAAGTCAAATAGCAAAATAATTATTTAGAGGCTGGAGAGATTGCTCAGCAGTTAAAGGCACTTGCTTTCAAAGCCTGCTCTCCAGGATTCAATTTCCAACTACCTCTGTAAAGACGGATGTGCATAGTGGTGCTTACATCTGGAATTTGATTGCAGTAGCCAGCCAGATGTCCTGTTGTTGTGTGCCCATTCTCTGTTTCTCTCTCCTTTCTCTTTCTCTCTCCCCCTCTCTCCCTTTACTTGCAAATAAATGAATATTTTTAATTATTTAAAATATTTTAAAAGTCATTTTAAACAATCTTTTAAATTCCTAAAGAATTAAAACTTCAATATTTTAATCATCTGACCAGTAAGTGTCTATTAAAAATGAAGAAGAAATGCAGACATTGTCCGACAATGGAATATTTGAATAATTTTATAGTAGGCTTCTAGCATGCAACGTATCTTAAAATATTTTATCAAAAGTCAACACAAAAGTGAACTCAGGTAGAACAAAGAGGTTAATGAATGAAGAGAATTTTATAGTGTTATGGATTGGGTAAATTTAATACTAGTTATAATTCTTTGGGACAAATATCTATCAACATTTGTAAGCATAAATATGCAATTAAAATTTAGGTGCTAAAATGGTAACAATACTAATTTATGTTAATAAATTAATCAAACATATTGTGCTGTCTCAGCACTGTTCAAGTGTGACTTTGTGCAATGAGGAAAATATTCTCACATTGTACTTTCCAAGTTATTGTCGCAAATGCTCACATCTACCCGTTGTGCACTTGAAGTGTGGCGTTTAGGATTGAGGTTGTTTGTCAGTTGCAATCAAGGGATGTTAGTTTTGATGTGTGTGGTAAACTCTGAAAAAATAATAATACATTTGAGTATATCATCCTGGAAAAGTGAAATTGATGGTTACTAAGTGTCACAGTCAGCCACACACTGCTGGGATGAATCTCTGAACTAAGCACAATTAATGGGAGGAAATGATTTATTGAAACTACAGATCCAGGGGATGTTCCATAACAGCAAAAGAGGCTGCTCCCCTTTCACAGGTCCAAACAGAGATAAAAACGCTTCACCAACACCACACACACAATAGCAAACATGCAGGAGGGCCAAGGAGAGAATTTCTTTCCCTTTATATAGCATTAGGATGGGGTCTTGCAATACTATCCGACTTAATGGCTTCCTGAGTCCCTGGAATTTTCTTTTACACTGCCCAGGAAGTGATGTAAATTTCCAACTTGCCTTAGCTTCCTTATATCCTGCCCCCTACTGAGAGGCTATCTTCCCGTAAACTACCAAGATGGACCTAAGATAATTAAAAAGATCAAGTTGACAACAAAACCTAACCATCACACTAAATATCTGAGATAGCCTAATTTGTCTGAAGTTAGTAAAAAGTAGTATTTATGTTTCTTTTGTCTGAAATATCCTTCTTATTTTTTGTATTTCTTTATATTTAAGAAAAATCTCAATTAAATAGAAAATAATATTGATTTTTAGTCCAGTCTGACATTTGAACACATGTAATAGGATTTTTTTCATATTACATCTAATTTCTACTTACATATCTACCACTTTTTTTCTCTCTCTTGACTCTACCTGTCATGAGGAGCTTTTTCTCAGTGGAGAAACAAACATACCTCTATTCACCCAAGGCAGGGAATAGACAACAGACATGATTGTACCAAAACCCATTTGGGTGAACCTGAGTCTATTGTGGTTACTCACTGAGCAGGGTGATTGGTTGTTTACAGGAACATGGATGAATGGAAAGCAGCTTGCATCACCACAAAACCTACCCTAACATAGGTGACACACAGGAAGTTGTATCTCGGGGGCACACTGAATGACCTGCAGACAGATCTGCTGGTTCAGCAATCTACATGTGTATGTGTTCAGAGAGAGAGAGAGAGAGAGAGAGAGAGAGAGAGAGAGAGAGAGAGAGAGAGAGAGAGAGAGAGAGAGAGAGAGAACCCGTATTTCAGTTAAGGATCAGAAAGGTTTATATGAGGCTCCGGAGAAGAAATAAGTGTATGTGCATGAACATATGATATTTCAACATCCATCTATCATTTGGGTTGCTTGAATGTTGAAACACACTAAGCCCTAATTTCATCTTCCATTGAAGCTTCTGGAATGGTTGGAATAATCTCCTGATTAAGACATTTATCTCTACATAGAGGTATTAAGAAAACAAATGACTTAACCTAACAGATAACTAAGATATCTTGACCTATTAGTCGAGATCTATGGGAAACCTACAAAAAAGGATCTGTGATACAGATATTTCAAAATGAGCATGTACTGTTATTGTGTTGTAGTTTGAATACTTAAAAATTTCAAGAATAGAAAGAGGATTTATTAAGGAGATACATTTTAAAAGAAATAAAAATTTATTTTGGAATAGAAAAATGATGTAGAGGAAACTTCGAAAAACTCAGCAATTATATATTGAGGAAGAGAAAGTGCAGTGTAAAAGTTATTTTAGAAGGTTAGGGAAAAGATCTCAGTAGGATTTCTAAAGAGTAACTTATTAGAAAAGTCTTTGTCATGGACATTGTCCTGAAAAAAGTAAATCATTATCTCTAATCTCCACCTTCTAAATGTCATTAGTAAGTGGTTCCACTCACCATGTTGGTCTAAATCCATATTTTGCTGCTAATAGTACAATATCTCAGAAGAAATAAGCTTAAAAGAAAAGAGGGTTATCTTAACTTATTATTCAGGTCCAAGGTCAAGGAGGTATTTCAAGTGCTGGTTAATCTAATGCAAACTCTAAAAGCAGTATGGTCATCACATAGCAAGACACAAAGAGCAAATCATGTACATAAACTTGTATTTTAATTTATTCTATTATTTAGTGACATACATCTATTTGGTTATCATTTTATTATTTTCCTTTTATCAATTTACTGAGATGAGTAAAATAATTTTAATTTTCAAAATTTTCACCAGCTCAATGCCATACAAACATTTTGTATTTATTCAAAATATGTTATGATTATATTACAACTCTTTTTATAGCTCCATTTACTATCAAGTGTCATTTTAATTCTTGCCAAGAGTGTTTTAAACTTAAAGTGCTTTAAATACAATTGACCATTTCAAACCATTTACATAAGGTTCATTTCTGCATAGACTTCATAATCTAGTAGATGCCAGTTACTCTTTTGTTCTACAGAGTCAGTGTTCAAATGCAATTCATATATACTTGTTTATTAACTTCTTTCAGTTTTTTTTTCTGAAATTTCCATTTTTTACTCTGTAACAAATAATTGGTACTTGGAGAAATTCCATCTCTGTGTTTAGTTTAGTGAACTCAAGAGAAGCTGACATATATATATATATATATATATATATATATATATATATATATATATATATATATATATATATATATATATATATATATATAATTTACATATATTGTACACAATCTAAATATCTATTATACATATATATATATATATATATATATGTATATATATATATACATATATATATATATATTCCAGTATACATACATATACACTGGAAATGCAATCTTTAGGATATACAGGTAAAGAAAACAGGAGACTACTTGACAATACAGTGGGGGATAGGGCTTCGGTGCCTGCCAGGTCTTTTGTAGTGAGAGTTAGCATCTGATTCTACTGTACATAAAAAGCTCAACGACAAAATAGTATGAAAAATGTAATTCATTTAAAATTTTTTGTTTAGTGAAAACCTTAATTTAACAAAGTATAATTATGAAATTGGGTAGATGAGCTACGCTTGGTGCTTTGCTCCTTTAATCCCAGCACTTGGGAGGCAGAGGTAGGAGGATCACCATGAATTTGAGGCCACCCTGAGAATACATAGTGAATTCCAGGTCAGCCTGAGCTAGAGTGAGACCCTACCTCAAAAAAAAACAAAAAAGAATTTTTTTCAGTAGAATTTTATCATCCTTACCAAAAGACAGTAATGGTTGCACTTGTGCCTAAATCCTTGGAAAGCCCTATACAATGCTTGCTTTAAATTTTAAGAGCAAGTTAATGAAGCCTGGGTTTCATGGGAACTGACTTTGAATCGAATTAGTATTGATGATTTGAGAGAATTACTAACCTTATACTAGCTTGTGCTATCAAAAATAAATTGTTCTACAAATACTAGAGTCATTCATTCCCAAAATATCTACGGTCAATGATTAAACATTACCCAATGGGCAAAAAAGTAAGATATGCTCAAACCTAGACAGAGGACAGGCAACCCCACAGAAGATGTAAACATTGTATGGATGCCAGAATCATGACTGGGATGACAGACCAAGTGAATCTTATCGCAGAGATGTGGAACTCACAACTATATATATATATATATATATATATATATATATATATATATATATATATCCTATATATCCTATATATTTAGGCATCACTAGGGAGAGTTTTAATGCGGCTTCCTCCACGCCATGAGCACTCCTTCCCACCCTTCCTCTGCCTCCTCCCTTCATCACAGGGTTAGCAGCATCCAAGAAATATTTTGAGAAATAATAACAATTTCTAAAAACTTGTTGGAAAAATTGCACAAGACAGAAGTCATGAGAGAGAATATTGAAAATTCTATTTATTCTTCCCAGACAAAAATTGAAAGGACAGTGCTAGGTACTTTCCTGTGAAATATTTGTGAAGTATTTGTTTTTTGGCTTTAGAAAAACTGTGTAATCCAAGTTAGCTTCATTTGTGGAATCCATAACTTTGGTTAAAATTTATCCCAGAGCCCTAGAAACCAGCGAAAAATAACATTAACATCAAGGGATATTTTTTCCCATAAAATGGAACCATCTCTGATGATTACAGTTATTTACATGTTTCTGAGGTGAATGTGGTAGTTCCTAGGCCTCAGAAAATACTCTACTCACAAAATTAAATTGTCTTTTAAAGATTAATGAACAGTGTACCCAATAGTAATTTAAGGTAATATAATAAAGCCCTTCCACACAATTAGTAATTACAATGCTATAGACAATGAAAGTCTAATATAATAGATACTGAAATTAAATATATTACACTATAGCATGCAAACATCAAAGTATGAACATTTTATTAGATAAGAAACTGGTATAATCCTATACAAAGCCCTATCTTGTAACAGATAATACTAGCCCTGTTCCAAGACAAAGTTATTTATTTTCTTGTTATATTAATTATATGATATTTATTACATTATATTTATTATATTATGCTAGGTTAGGTTATATAATATAATATTAATTATATTTTACTTTTGTTAGTGCATTGATTGCTTTCTCGTTGCAATGAAAATAAAATACACCACCAGGAGCAACTTAAGGAAGAAAAGGTTTTGACTCAGAGGTTCAGGGGGATTACATTTCATCATGGTGATAGACATGGTGGCAGAATGGAAAGTTGCAGAGAAACTTAGAAAGCAGAGGTCAAATAGGAAGCCTGGCTATACAAGCTCAAGGCTCATTACCAGTGACCCACATCCTCCAGCAAGGCTTCAACGCCTAAAAGTTCCACAATCTTCTCAAACAGTGCCTAACAGCTGAGTAGTTCAAATACATAAGCCTATAGGGGCATTTTATATAGTTGGCCCATAGAGTACAGTTCTGGAAGCAAAGCTGGGAGCCTTGGAACCCATGACTCAAACTCTCAGTAATCCGGGAGTGAACAGCGAACCAACAAAGGAGCACCCGTGCAATGGAGAAACCTGGGCCTGGGGGAGACAAGCAACAGCTTTTAAATTCGGCCAAATATTCCACTTGTGGGGGGCTTGACTGGAACTGGGGATTCAGGGCGATAGGCACTGGATCCTGTACTCTTGGGCTCTCAAGAACAGATGCACTATTGGAGGGTTTGACAGGGAGGCAACTAAAAATAGGATCTTGGTAATCCAGAATTGTGTATATTTCTTAACCTAGACTGATCTCACTCTCTGAAGGAGAATGTGTTTGTATTTTTCAGGATGCAGTGAGAGAGCTGTGGCCCATCTAATTATACCATCTGACTGTAGGCAGATAGCTGAGATCCTGGCAAGAGATGAGCCACCACAGACATATCGTGGAGGATCCATATAGAATCCCACAAAGAATGACAGTACGAAAAAGGGACCCACAGCCACAGCCATTCAATCAACACAGGATAAGTCAGGGTTACAGAAACCAACAATTTTCGACACAAAGACCCCTAAACTCACAACATTAAAGCAGCCTTAATACTCACCCTCCACGACTCAGGGAATTGAGCGGAAGAGGGGGCGGAAAGATTGTGAGAGCCGTGGTGGGGGAGACTGTCCAGAGGCATGGCACCCCTCAGTAACAACACACTTGGGACAGGAGAACTGGGCTGAATACTAGGCTATCCATGGTCCCCTGCCACAAGGACTGACTGATCCAGAAGGCCCATGGAGGAGGATATCCAGCTGATTGGGGATGGGGAGTGAGGGTATCCAGGAATTAGGGATAACAACTCATTGTTGGCCCACTAAATAATGTAATTCATTATGGACAACATATATATATATATATATATATATATATATATATATATATATATATTCTCAGTAATCCACCCAAACTCAAACGTTGTTGCGAAATCTGACTTTACCAGGATTAGCCTATGGATGTCCCTTATTTCAACAACCTGGGTCCCCAGTCTCTTGAAGGGGAGAACCTTCTCTTACCACTGTCATGGGTCCTCCTCCTGCTGTCCAGCCCTCACTTGATCTAAAAATTTTGAACTCTGGGGCTCAGTTTTCAAGCTCCTGCCACGCAAGCAATTTTGTTTCTATGACATAGGAGTCACCTTTGTTCCTGGCCAACATGCAGTGTCTTCTATGGGGTAATGCATTTGGTTTCTTTGGAAACTCATCACGAGTCATTTATATGTAATTGATTTTCCCATTTTTCCTTGTATATTCTTGTCACATGAGAGATTGCAGATAACAGCACATGAACTCCCATATTTTCCATTAGTCACGCCTCAGTAGCACATTGTCAAACATCTTATCAGAACCCGTCAGTTTTCAAAGCAATATTCATCAAGCAGTGTCACTGGGAATGCTTGATGAGCAAATATTTTATTATTTTCCAGGAGGATCTCTTCATTCATACATTACTCTGTAATGACAATTTTTTAAAAAAAATTTAAAAATTATATTCACTGTTTCTATGAAGGTACCATTTAATATCACTAATATAAATTAACTATATGAATTGGTTAATTAAATATATTTTTTACCCATTTAGTTAATTATAACAATATTAAGCTTGTAAATGAACAGTCCTAGATACAATCTTTCTGATTTCTGCTTTTTAGTGCTTGTTTATTATTCCCACATTAGGGAAACTTGGCAGGAAGGTTGTGTTCCAAGGCAGCTTCTGCTAAACACTATGTTTAGGGTCAGCCTAAACTACTCAGTGAAACAATGTCTCAAAAAAAATTAGAAAAGTTCACCTTTTCACAAAGAAATATCAGCTATTTTCAAAGGCTGCAAGCAAACAAAAACATCCTAGAAAATTCAATTAACTAATTGTATAGGGAAAAATTATCTTGATCAGTGTGAAAATCCTAGTATGGATATATAATTAGGTGCTGTGCAGTGATCTGAATACAGGTACAAATCTATGATTCATGGATTCCAGT
Organism: Zapus hudsonius; assembly: GCA_004024765.1. Lineage (NCBI taxonomy): Eukaryota > Metazoa > Chordata > Mammalia > Rodentia > Dipodidae > Zapus > Zapus hudsonius. Next base: position 13,276 of record PVHP010029649.1, read on the forward strand.
GTGCAAAATATTTGATCTGTCCATCCTTAATTGATAGCTTTGTCTATGATTTCTGCATGGCCCCTCCTTTTAGCGCAAACTCAGTTGTGATAGTTTGAATGTTTTGCCCCACAGACTCAGGTATTTTGTTCAAATTGCTTTACAACTTCAGTCCCTGGCAGTCAGATTCCTACTTGAGGGATCATCACTGGGGACAGATCCTGGAGTCCAGGCCTAAGGCATGTCACTGGGGAAGGATCTGAATTCCAGCCCAAAGGAGTGGAGAGAACACTTTTGAGATCCACAGTTGTTTCTCTCTGTTTGGATGTAGGAAGTAAGCAGCTTCTGCTGTTGACAGAATTTCCCCTGGCTGTGTCTTGTTAGATGTTTGTCCCAACATTCGGGAGCAGACTACAACATGACTACAGTTTTGTTTTGTTTTTATTCACCCCTAAGTGCAATATGGTCCTCCTGCTTTGTTCATTTTATTTCTCACATTTCCTCGCACATTCTCGTAATTCCTGTGACTTTGAAAGTCAAGAAAGTTCCATCTCTCAGATTCACTTTTCTCACCTTTCATATATTTCTATAGTTCTTCTAACCCAAATTAAAATTCCAGTGTTCTGAAATAGGGAATAAGTGGAATTAGAGTGAAAGTTAAGGACTGGGGTTTGGCAAGCTTCAATGAGGAGAAATTCAATTAATGGATGGCACAGTTGAAAGACCCCACTTTTCAGCCGAGAAGCATTAGAACACGGACAGAACAGGATACTGTTGCAGATTACTTCTTCCTTAGCTAGACCAACAGTATCTACTAGTTTTCATCTTATTTTGTATAATACTCTTGTATAATTTGACACTGAAACAATACTTAAAACAAAGAAAAACTTTAAGTCAAAAGCTAGCTAGATAGATGATAGATAGATGATAGATGGATAGATAGATAGATGGATAGATGATAGATTGTTATAAGTAGAGATGACAGTTAATGGTGAATACAAGCATGAAAATAACCCACATGCAATATTCCATGGTCATATTTCAATAGACTGCAGGTCTTAGTAGAAGATAGATAGATAGATAGATAGATAGACAGATAGATGGTAGATAGATAGGAGATAGATAGATAGAGAGATAGAGAGATAGAGAGATGGTAGATAGATAGATAGATACATAGATAGATAGATAGATAGATAGATGGTAGATAGATAGGAGATACATAGATAGATAGATAGATGATAGATAGATAGATAGATAGATAGATAGATAGATAGATAGATAGATAGATGATAGATAGGTAGATAGATAGATAGATAGATAGATAGATAGATAGATAGATAGATGATAGATTGTTATAAGTAGAGATGACAGTTAATGGTGAATACAAGCATGCAAATAACCCACATGCTATATTCCATAGTCATATTTCAGTGGACTGCGGGTCTTAGAGCATTAAGTCAAGAAAAAAATAACACAAAAGGAAGCCTTATTCTTAGAAGTTTTTAGTTATTACTAAGTAGAAACTTCATATAAACAAATCATGTGTCGGTACCACTATTTCCCTCCATCCTGCCTCCCCTTCCACTGAGGGCCCTCCTCAGTGGGATTTCTGGTATGCACCATGTGGTTGTGGGCTGTGAGTTGTCTGAGCAGCAGTCAGTCATGGGGGTTGTGGTGCAGCAATGCCCATGGATTTTCCCACTCAACTTGGATCTTATAATCTTTCGCACATCTCCAATATTCTCTGGGCCCTGTGGGTGTGTTTCAATGTACTATAGTGTTGAGCTCTTAGCAGCTTCAGAAATTTCTGCTATAGTACATTATGAGTATCCTCAGTGTCTGTCTCCATCACTGTGGTGCAGGTTGTTAGACTCACTGTGGATGCAGCAGTCTTGATCATTTTGCCAATTCCTCTGTGGTTTCACCTGGGCCCTAGCTGATATGTCAGGGATGTTTCTTCTCCTACCAGGGCGACAGGTATCATTTTTGGTCTTGTTGGCAGAATTAAGTTGTCCTCAGTTCTCACTGACTTCTGAAAAATATAAGCAGTTTCTCCAAAGGAGAGTGAGATCAGAATAGGTTAAAAAGAATAAACATTGTTAGTTTGGAGAGATTATGATGGGTGTATATTCTCTTTAGACCCAAAGTTAGTGGAAGCTTCTCCCTAACATCAAGATTCTTGGTCTCCATGAGATTTTGGCTTAGATTCCAGTTCCAGCTATGGGTTCCTTGCCTCTGGGCAGATCTATTAGCCAATCAGAGAGCCCTTGGTTACCCATGTAAGGTTGAGTGCCACTTTTGCACAGGTGTACACATCTTGTCATGTTGTTTGCTGTATAACAGTATGCATTTCCAAATAAAGTACTAGAGGGATTGTGAAATGTGTAATAATAATAAAGTGGGATACAAGAAAGTACAGAGTGAATTGCAAAAAATGTTTATATTGCTAAAGTGCTGACACATTGTTGAATCAATTGCCAAAGATGTGAGAAATAGAATGTTAAAATATGGAAGATGGATAGAAATAAGAATAAATAATATCGACTTGAAAAAAGAAAATGAATTTTATTTGGAAGTAATATCAAATCAGTTTAAATGACGAAATATTATTTTGATGAATGGTTTTGAGTTACAAGATAAGTGTAAAAGTCAGGAAATAAATTGAAATACTGAAATATTGTATATAAATGCTAAAACCATTAAACTTCTAGTTAAAATATTTTTACCACCTGATGTCAGAAAAAAGGAGTTTTCTTAAAAGTAACAAGTACTCTATAATAATTGTTAAATTTGATTTTATTAAAAATAAAAAAAAATAATCACCAGATGTTAACATTATTAGATGGTTAACAACAAGTAGGAAATTATTTTATATGTATATAATGAATTTCTCAAGGTGGACTTAGTTCCAGAGTATGTGAATAATTTTAACTTTTATTAAAAACACCAAACACCTTAAATAGTAGTAGAGAAAATGAATAAATCCTACATAAAAGAAGATATAGGAATTATCAGTAAACACACCAAAGAAAATGAATAAAATCACTATTTACCAAGAAAATGGAATATAAAAATCACTCAATCTTCACTACATGAATGAAAGAAGTATGATATCAATATCCATGATTGTGGGCAACACCCCAAAGTGGGCACTCCTGGTGGGAGGGTAGAACAGGAAAACTAACTTCAGGAACCCTTTTGGCAATTGCCAATGGATTAAAGATACATTTTGTTCATAGTCCAGAAATCCCATCCTTCAGTTTTCCTTCAAGAAAAACTGAAAACACTAGTCCACAAAAAATACAGGTATAATCAATATTCAATGCAGTTTTATTGATCAACTTGAAACACCCAAGGCCATTCAATATCCATCAAAAGTGTTAGAACAAACATAATATATTGTGTTGAACAAATGGAGTAGAAGATAGTAATAAAATATACAAAAAATTAAAGAATTCCCAATACCCTTATTAAGAGGAAAAAGCTAGAAGAAAAGAGAATGTTTAATATCATTTTTAGGAAGTTCTAGAAGAATAATATAAATCAGTTGTGATAAAAATAATTCAGGTGGTTGCTTCTGAGATACAGGGATTATTTTGAAAGGAGCCAGAGGCAGCGAATGCCTAGGGTGGGGTAAGTTCTACAGCTTGTTACACAAGCGTACACACTGGTCATCAGCATCATACAGTACCCATTCAGATCTGTTCATTGTTTTATAAGCAAATAGAAATTAAGTTTAAAAATATGAAATCTAACAAGCCAGATGATGTCATACCTAAGTTTTATGTCATGGAATGGCTTACTGTTGTATACCTATAATGATAAATTAGACCCAAAAGACCTTCAGAGCAGGTTTGACAAACACTTCTATGGCCTAATATCATTAACTTCCCTCTAGTTTCCTCAAAGTTTAGTCAAAATGGATTTCAGTTTTATAATACTCATGTCAAGATTTTGATCCTGAATATACCTTCCTCAGCTCTAACTACATATGGTCTTTATATTTTTTAAGTCTATTACAAGTGTTATCTCAATGGGGAATTTTTCCCTGCCTTCTTAGACTAAATGAGTTCCTTTTATTTTTAAATGCATTATTTTAGCATCCATCAAGAACTTCTCATCCACAGCTCATTATTATAACTATTCATTTAATATTTGCATATTAAAAGAGAGGCTATGCATTTTCTCAATAATAGTCTACATTGCAGGGAATTAAAAAAAAATCAAGTCTTATTTTTTTAAAATGTATCCTAGAATAGTTTCCCATAGTACAGAAACTACTTTATGGTAAAGTCTCCATGATCACACTTTGAAAATGATGGGGCACTTTATATCTTATTCAACATTCTTGGGACCAGAAAGAAGTATTTTGGATTTTAGAAATTTTTACATTAAAATATTTGCATATTGAAAAGGAGAATATTTTGGAGAAGAAACCCAAGTTAAAACATTAAGTTCATTTATATCTTATATGCACCATATACACACAGCCTGAAAATATTTTAGCCCAGCAGTTCTATGTATTAACAGATAAGTCTTAATAAAGTTCAAAGGTTGAAGTCAAAAGCCTGGAATTGATTCATGAGAATTTCCTAGGAAACTGTTTATATCATCCTTGGGAACCAGCACAGTAATCAGGCTGGTTAACAGATGATCAGCATATTTATTAATTATAATATCTAAGCAGCAAACACGTTGGATATAAACCTCTAGGTTCACCATCTTTGGTGGTATATGTGTGTCTAAGTTTGCAGCAGGAGGAAGCTGGGAACGGCAGAGTAACTGGACATAAACCTCATAAATTCTGACTGGTCTCGTATTCAATGGGGAGAGAAGAATCAACTTAAAAATAAGAGATCACAATTTACTGGACTATATGTATTGGAATAAAGAATAAAGTCTGCATGCTAGGAAGTTTTGGATTACCAGTTTGGGTGGAGGCCTAAAGAATTTTAAGATGTCTTAAGCCACTTAGTTGGATGTAAATTGTAATGGCAGTTAGAGAAAATGAAGAACATGTAGGTGAACCATGACATATTAATAGAAACTCAAAATAAGCTGAAAATGCCTTAGTCCAAGAATGCATTCAACATACCGAAACTAAGTTGTGGGACCCTGCTGAGAGGCATGGCGGACACAGAGCTAAGGGAGGTTGAGACTGGCCAATCTCAACCCGAGACCAGCAGGAGTTTGGCTGACTCCTTCCCTCCCAACCTCCAGCCACCTGGCAGGCCCCAGCAAGCCCTGATAAGTCCAGGCAACTCAAGGCCTGAGTTTACTGGAGTTCACATAGTTCAGCTATAAGGTGATAGCAAGGCCCAGGCAATAGAGAAAGTCCTTCCAGCTTATCTATGCATCTGGCCCCTGACAATCCTTTCATGAGACATCCACAGGACACCCTGCCCCCGCCAATTCTCTTGCCGCTTATGCCCCTGCTTCTCCTTTTTTTCTGCATAAAAGCACCCTCCCCAACCTAATAAACAGCTGTTTACTGCAACTGTCTCCTGGGGGGCTATGCCTGTCATGCTCACTGCTGTTTCAAGACTCTGCCCACCCAGGAATGTGGATAAACAGAGGTCAGTGCACAATGACCCCCTAAGTAATCCATGGAACAACACTACCTCACTTCACGGTGCTTTGAAGTAGTGGGTTGTGTACCATTGGGATCCTGCAGCCTCTCAGAGCCGTGGGTCGCTGATCATGCTTCCTTGCATGGAGAGTTTGTCACCCCAAAAAACTCAGAATTTATATTCAATATTCAATTCACATGTGGGAAAATGTCATAAAGAAGCCCTATCATTTGTACAATTAATATATTCTAATAACATTTTTAAAATTCAAAGTGGGTTTTCTATTGAACACATATCTCTTTTGTGCCTTCCTTGAAGTGGAACAATTATAATTCAAATGTCATAAATTAGGGATCACCTGTAGCAGACTTGAAAAACTCAGAAAATCATCCCTGCTTATGAAGTCTGAGGACTGACAGAGAAGGCCTCAGCCTAGCCAAGAATTAATCAGTGCTGCTTCTGAAAATGTTGCTGCTGGATTTGCTTTGGGGTATGAAATTTGAAAAATTATCTTGGGTAAAGGTATTGGGCATAAGGATCATGTAGGTAATTACTTTGTTAATCAATGAAGTTGAACAAAGTCTTGGGTTAACGATTTGCCAAGTTATTTCACTATTATTTTTATTCTAACTATATGAGTATTGTGATTTTTTTAAAGTATTGTGACTGTTTCCAGCACATTATGGAGAAAAGGGAAGGGGAAAAATAGAAGAAATGAAACAGGTGTGAGAAGAGAGAACCTGAGAGAATATCCCAGTGAGATGGAAGAAATTGAATAGTATAAAATATAAAATATAGTGGTTCTGAAAAATATAGCTCTAAAATAATGTGAAGTGAAATATTTCAAAATTCTAGCTAACATTTCTGTTTCAATTACTACCACTGTAGTCTAAGAACACAGACTCAAACAAACTCTGTAACTTCTTTCATATTTCAGGTCTTATTACTTTAATAGTAAATGAGGAAGTGAACATAATGAAATGAATATGACATACTTATAAGATTAACTTTTTTCATGTGTTGAATGCTACTAGTTTCAGATAATGTTGGAAGGTCTTACAAAATAAGGAATAGGAAAAATATGTGAACCTCATTTTTTAAATATAAATGTCTCCTTTTCTTATCAGACTAGTTATCTTAGAATAATTGATACTCTTTTCTATTTTCTCACACTTTTGTGTAAGAAGGAATGGTAATAATCCAGCCTATCCAATTTTATTTTAAGATATAACTGAGTTACTTTTGATGATAATAAAGGTTTTTTTCAGTTAGATTTAATCCACATGTTGGCAAAGAGCTCAAGTGCCACTTCCCCTTTCTGTACATAGTTTTTGTTTTCCCATCTAAGTTTCTTGCATTCTTTCATATAAAAATTGAAATAATTAAGCCTATTGTAAATATCAACTGGATGAAATGTACTTAAAAAGTTTTAATAAAGTGATACCTCAAGGGATGGAAAGATAGTTCAGTAGGTAAAGATTCTTGATTCATAAGCCTGCTGTCTAGAGCTAAATTCCCCACCCCTGCATCCAGTCAGACATATAGTGGTCCATGTTCCCAACACAGTAATTCACTGAGAATCAGGAGAACCTCAAGTTAACTAGTCTAAACCTCCCAGTGGCAAAGACCCACAACCAGTGTGAACTTGTCTCAAACAAGGTTGAATGAAATAATGATTTCCCAAGGCTGTCCTCTGACCTCCTCATGTACACTCTGGTATTTGTGCACTTATGTTGGCATGCACAACACACACACACACACACACACACAAAGTCACCATCCTGATGTTGACTGTTTACCTCATGCACAATAAACACCCACATATATTCTTCCCTTTTAATATCACTCATCCAAAGACAATGATGATAATCCAAATTTTGTTTATGTACTCAAGTGTATGATATGCTCTTTTTACAGATGCATGCCACATTTATAGAATTAAGTAATTTTCAATTTTGTCTATGTATTTTATTTAATAGAGAATTTATATGCAGAAACTATGATTATAAAGGACATTTCTGACTGTGAAGAAATACCCAAAACCCAGGTAGAGTTGTTGTGGCACCCTGACCATCTCAAGCCCATCCACAGGAGTAGTGACACCATTAATCCTTGTTGACACATAATGCATTAATTTTCTCTGTACCCTGGTCAAGTATATTACAAAAACAAGATAAGAAAGGAGGGCTTTCCTTGGACTCCGGTTTTGCAGACCCATCCCATCATGAGAACTCTGATTGCAGAGCAGTCTTGTAGCTGTGGTATCAGCAGTGTGAGGCTCCTTTCTCACATCTTGGTGGGCCAAAAAAGCAGAGTGAGGAGAAGAAGCTAGAGTAGAATTATAGGCCTCAAGCCCTGCCTGCCAGAGATGTACCTCTGGTTTGGTTCCATTCCTTTCCAGATACCACAAGCTCCCCAGTGAACACCACCAGGTCAGAAGAAAATGATTAAGTGTTTAAACATATAAACCTGTGAGGGATATTTTAAAATTCAAGCCACAACACATTTTCAAATAAAAACAATGACAACATATTTGAGCAATAGAGTGGAGAGTTTATTAAAATAAAATTATATGATTTTTGAATTTGAGAAGCACAAAATTGTCAATTTGATCAGCAATACCATTTGGATCTACCATGAATCTTGCATGTGGCAGAGTCAGGGAGTGTTGGAATTGAAGACTAGAAAGGAAAGAGGAGTTGAAATCAAGAAAACAGGAATACTACTAATGGATAAAATTAATAGATGATCTTACTACAGAATCTACATATCTGGTTTGGCAATTCAACAGATTAATCAATAAAAGCCAGAAGTACAGAATGGCTGGTAATAAGAGGAATAGAAACCCCTAGAAGGAAATGAGACTGGGTAGCAGAAACTGGATGCATAATTCATTGAAGGGAAGCCAGAAAATCCATAATTCAGAGATCTGAGGCCACGGGATCCACAGCCCAGGGAGTAGCAGCTTCTTGATCCAAAGCCCAGGGAACGGCAGCTGCTGGACCCAAAGCCCAGTGACCCACAATAAGGAGTCTGGCAGGGGCTGCAGAGCCAGGAGGTCCTGGGGTAGAAGCTGGCGGGCCGGCAGGGGCTGGTCACCACACAGGACCTCTGGCAGCTGATGGGCTCAACGCAGGTCTCCTGGCAGCCACCATGGAGAGAGGAGCCCAGCTGGCAGGTGCCTGGGGAGCAGCTGCTGTCAGTTCTGTAGACCAGGTTGCCGGGGTAGGAAGAGCCCCAGCAGGACCTGGAGGAGGGCAGGCAGCCCCTGAGGGAGCGGGAGGAGAAGTTTCCAGAGCAGCAGCTGGAGGACATGTTGGAGGGGAAGGAGATGTGAGGTCGGCTGGAGGTAACTGGAGGTTCTGAGTTTCTTGTCACCTTGTGGACAGTGGCGTTTATATACTCTCAGCTGTAGGTGTGG
>PVHP010029650.1:0-22241 GCA_004024765.1 Zapus hudsonius
TCTCCTAAAGCACAGATCATTGTCAATGGGGAACGACTCAAGGAGTTCCCACTCAATTCAGGAACAAGACAAGGCTGCCCACTCTCACCACTGCTCTTTAACATAGTGCTTGAAGTTCTAGCTCAAGCGATAAGACAAGAGAAGGACATAAAAGGAATACAAATTGGAAAGGAAGAAATTAAACTATCCCTCTTTGCAGGTGACATGATCCTTTATATATCAGACCCAAAGAAGAGTATCGGTAACCTCTTGAGGGTGATTAATGCCTTCAGTTACGTGGCAGGATACAAAATTAACAAACAAAAATCAGTAGCCTTTCTTTATGCAGAAGACAATCAGTTAGAAAAAGACATAAGAGACACTGTCCCATTTTCTATAGTCTCAAAAAAAAATCAAATACCTTGGAATATCACTAACCAAGGTTGTAAAGGACTTATATAAGGAAAATATTGAAACATTTAAGAAAGAAATAGCAGAGGACGTGAGAAGATGGAAAAATATTGCATGCTCATGGATAGGGAGAATCAATATAGTAAAAATGGCAATCCTGCCAAAAGCGATTTACAGGTTCAATGCTATTCCGATAAGAATCCCAACCTCTTTCTTCACAGACATGGAAAAAATAATCTCTAAATTTATTTGGAAGGGCAAAGACCTCGGATAGCCAAAACTATTCTAAGTAATAAATCCTACTCAGGAGGCATCACCATGCCTGACCTCAAAACGTACTACAAAGCCATAGTAACGAAAACAGCATGGTGCTGGCATAAAAACAGAAATACAGATCAATGGAACAGAACTGAAGACCCAGCTTTAGATGGAACTAACTTCAGTTGTTTGGTCTTTGACAAGGGGGCCAAGAGTGTATGCTGGGCCAGGAATAGCATCTTCAACAAATGGTGCTGGAGGAACTGGATAAACACGTGTAAAAAAATGAGAATAGACCCACTCCTTTCACCTTGCACAAAAATCAACTCCAAATGGATCAGAGACCTTAATGTAAACCCGATAACCCTGAACACCCTGGAAGAAAATATAGGAGAAAGTCTACATGAAATAGGAGTAGGAAAAATTTTCCTGAGCAAACCTCCAGCAGCCCAGGAAATACGACAAACACTTTACCAATGGGACCTAATCAGGCTCAGAAGCTTCTGTACAGAAAAACAAACCATACTCAGAGCCCATAGACCCCCTCCAAATTGGGAAATGATTTTCGCCAGCTACAACTCTGACAGAGGCCTAATTTCAAAAACCTACAGAGAACTCAAAAAAATTATTAACAAAAACCCAAAATGCCCCCTTCACAAAATGGGGTACTGATCTCAACAGAGAATTCACAGAAGAGGAAACACAAATGGCCTTGACTCATCTAAGAAAGTGCTCAGTATCCTTAAGCATCAGGGAAATGCAAATCAAAACCACAATGAGATACCATCTTACCCCTGTCAGAATGGAAATCATAAAGAAAACCAACAATCGTTGCTGGCGTAGATGCGTGGAAAAAGGAACCCTCACTCACTGCTAGAGGGATTGCAAACTTGTTCAACCGTTATGGAAAGCAGTGTGGAGACTTCTAGACAGAATGGTCATAGAACTACCAATGGACCCAGCTATCCCTCTACTAGGCATCTACCCGCAGGATGCTGCATCTCAATGCATAAAATTTTGTACAACTATATTTATAGCAGCTCAATTCATAATAGCCAAGAATTGGAATCAACCCAAATGCCCATCCATGGAGAAATGGACAGCGAAACTGGTATATTTATACGATGGAACTCTACTCAGCTGAAAGGAAAAATGACATCGAAATTTAGGAAAAAATGGTCTGAGTTTGAGCAGATCTTACTAAGCGAACACTCAAAAGAACAGAGAATTGAATGCCACATAATCTCCCTCATATGCGGTCCTTAACCAGGATAACTGTTTTCTTTATTCAGACTTATAGAAAGAAGTGAGAGGTTATGAATGAGGGGTAAGGGAAGGGGGGAGGGGAATGGCTTAAGCAGGAGGCCATTCCAAATTAGGTACAAAGTCATAAAATCCTCAAGAGCATACTGTAACCTAAATAGTAAATAGTGGGCGTCAACTGGTTAGAGGGGTCATGAGTAGTAGGGGAGAATGCCTAAGTCTGTGAATAATTGAGCAGTCTGAAAGCCCAGGGTCCCAGTCACCAGTCCCTTCCCTCACTGAGCTGTTGACCAAAGTGACCCATGAGGTTCCAGAAACAAGACAGAATTCTGTCAAGGCTCTTGAACGCCCTCCCCAGGCCTGAGACAAATTCCTGTTGCTGAAGAAACCACAGAATACCATCAATCATCAACAAGAGTCCCTGAGATGTCTGGAATGGTAACCAACCCCAAGATGGCAGTTATTGAAGTGCTGGAGGGCACTTTACAAGCTGCCAGGGGAAGCTGGTCGGCGATAACTGGAGTAAACAGACCATTGGCATGAAACATAGTCTGCGGCCATGAATAGGCTGAACACAGTTCCTACTTGGAGAGAACAGCAAACCAAGAAAGGAGCACTTGTGCAATGTAGGAGCCTTGGCCTGGGGGAGACAATCAACAGCTATTAACTTCGGCCAAATATTCCACTCAGTGAGGGGGAACCCTTGATTGGAACTAGGGATTTAGGGCGATATGCACAGGATCCCATACTCTTTTTTTGCTCCCAAGAAAAGATGCACTATCCGAACGTCTGACAGGGTGGCTACTAAAAATAGAAACTAGGTAATCCAGAATGGTGTATATTTGTTAACCTATACTGTTCTCCCTCTCCAATGGAGATTGTGTTTGTATTTTTCAGGATATAGCATGTGAGCTGTGGCCCATATAACCCTACCATCTGACAGCAGACAAAAAAGCTGAGATCATGGCAAGAGATGAGCCACCACAGTCATATTTATCCATATGGAACCCTGCAGAGAAGGACAGGATGAACAAGGGACCCACAGCCACAGCCATTCAACCAACTCTGGATAAGCCAAATGTGTTTGTGTTTTTCAGGATGCAACGAGAGAGCTGTGGCCCATCTAACCCTACCAACCAACCATAGGCCTATGGCTGAGATCCTGGCAAGAGAGGAGCCACCACAGTCATATCGGGGAGGATCCATAGGGAACTGAGCAGACAATGACAGATGAACAAGGGACCTATAACCACAGTCATTCAATCAACACAGGATTGGCCATTGAGATAGAAACCAAGGATTTTCGACACAAGGACCCCTAAGCTTGCAACATTAAAGCAGCCTTATTACTCACCCACCACGACTCAGGGAACTGAGCGGAAGAGGGGGCAGAAAGATTGTGAGAGCCGTGGTGTGGGAGACTCTCCAGAGGCATGGCACCCCTCAGAAACAACATACTAGGGCCAGGAGAACCTGGCTGAATACTAGGCTATCCATGGTCCCCTGTCACAAGGACTGATCCAGACAACCCACGGAGGAGGATATCCAACTGATTGGGGATGGGGAGGGGGGAATTGGGGAATTGGGGATAACAACTCATTATTTGCCCACTAAATAATGTAACTCATTATGGACAATAAATATATATTTTTTTAAAAAGCCTGATAGTCTGTCTTCCACATGATCCATTCTAATAGCCTTTCCATTGAGTTCAGCTTGCTTTATTTTTCTCTTCCAGCTTTATTTCTGTTTGTTTTTTCTTCAAAATTTCTATCAATTTAATGAGTTCAATTTTCATATCCTGGTTAGCCTTCTGCATTTTACCGAGCTGCTTGCTTGTGTTCTCTTGGAATTCATTTAGACATTTATTTGTGTCATCCTTGGATTTATTCAGCATTTTATTATGTTTATCTTTGTATTCTTTAAGTTATTTTTGTACAGATTTATAATCATTCTTCTGAACTCATTATTACTTGGAGTTTTCCCCAAGTAGCCTTCAGAGGTGTTTTCTTTTATGGGGTAGGTATTTCTATATGTACTAGATTTTGTGTGTGTGTGAGTGTGTGTGTGTGTGTGTGCGCGTGTTTTACTGGTTTTTCATTGAGACATACACAACTGGTGATAGCACCTTGGTCAGGTCTTTTTGACACACTTGTGTTAAGTGAATACCTGTAATAATGGTGTTTGATGTTTCTTTGTGTTCACTGTTATCTGCTCTGCTTTACTCTGCTTGGAATTCAGTCTTGGAAGAATTTGGTACTGAATAATGAATGAGGTAGATGAGGTGGTCTCAATTTGGTTGAAGCTATGCTCAAACTCACCTAAATGGCAGATCAGCATCAGGTTCCCTTACAGTGAAGGGAAGAGAAATAAAGGGAATCCCAGTTCTGGAATTCACTCAGAAGTCCCTACCCCAATGGCAGATTGTTAGTGCCTTAAAGTGGAAGGACAAAGATTCTTAAAGGGACCCTGATTGCTTGAACTCAGTGCACGTCCCAGACCCAATTGTGGCTTGTCTGTGTCTGTGGAGTGAGGAGAAGAGGATTCCTAAAGGAAATCTTAGTTATGGAACTCAGGACTGTCCCAATACCAATGGTAGTCCATCCTTGCCTCTTTAATGTGAAAGGGAGAGGATTCCTACAGGAAATCTGGGTCCTGAAACATAAAGATGATCCCAATCGCAATGGTGGGTCATCTGTGCCTTCTGTGCCTGCCAATTTTTGATTAATACAACTAAGGTGATGAGTCTTATTTAAGAGACTAATATCAGACATAAGCATAGATTTCCTTTAACATAGGTTTGTTTGATTGAAAAAATAAACATAGCATGTTTCTCTGATACAGTGTCTTCTTAAAAATTTGAAGAAACATATAAAGCTATAAATTTAAGCATTGGGAGGTGATGTAAACCTTTAATCCAGCATTTGGGAGGCAAAAGTAGGAGGATCATCATGAATTCAAGGCCAGTCTGAGACTACATAGTGAATTCCAGGTCAGCCTGGGCAAGACCCTACATTGAAAAAAAAAAGGTATAAATTTAATAGAAGAAACTTACAGAAATACAAATGAGGAATTTTATCAAGTACTGAAATTAATATTAACAAATAAATCATCAGACAATTGTCTAGACCTGAATACAAGTTGATGGGAATCATATTAACATAAGAGAATTATAAAAGTATCAAATTCAAAGAGCATTTTCACAAAAGTATCTATTGGTCATTTAAAATTCAAGACTACAAAATAGTTGAAGTTCAATGGACTTGAATAGAGTGAAATTTTTTAAAAGGGAACAATACTTCAATCAGAAAATGGTGGTTATTTGCAGTATGAAGGCTTATTTATAGAAATGCACATATACAAAGAGACTAAATATGGAATGAGTGGGTGGTCGTGACCCAAATAATAAATATTGTAACTTTGTTGTTTAAATTAAATTTGGGTATATCAGACTAGTGGTGAAAACTACAGTAATATTCATTTGTAAACAAACACTTAATCTTTACCATTCTGAAGTATAAAAATATGAAAAATAAAAAATGGAATTGTGACATGTTTTGATCGAATTTGTATAATTTACAAACCACTGTGACATTATTTCATTTATTTATAAAATAATTTAGAAAAAAAAGCTTATTATTTTCATAAATGTCTGTTTTCTGTCAGGTGTCCAAAGTATTTTGCTTCTGGTAATAGAGCTCCATTGAATTATTGAGTGAACGTGTGCATTCCAAGACCTCAAGTAGCAGTAAATATAATCTAAAAACATCTAACTTATTAACGGTAAATTAAAGTAAATGGAAGATATAACCTACATCTGAAGACAGTCTATCATACCGGAAGTCTAATGCACTGGGAACTAATAAGTGGATAACGCTAGCTGCTGAAATTCACAGGGAGCCATATAAACTCAATAAATCATTTATACAGGCTGTAAACTTGCCAGCAAGTCAATTACAATATCTTTCCAATTCCTTTCTATTTGAACTAAAATAAGAACACTGGGGATTTGAAAAATAAGCCATCACTGATTGCTTAAAAATCAGTTCTTTAGGTAATGAAAGCCACCCCAGTCACTATTCACCAGCAAGGCTTCATTATGTCATTTGGTATGCATTTGCTGAATGGGTAAAAGGATTCTCTAAATGTAAACATGATAATGCAAACCAATTATTAATAAAGCATACATTTGAGCTGTTTTTTTCTAGTATTTTAAATGATTTTGTAGGCAGAGCATATAGCTCAGCAGTAGAGCACTGCCTACCACAGATAGGCCCTGGGTTCAATTCCCAGCACAGCAAAACAATAGGAAATATACAGTATGGAAGCAATATATTCTTGCCGAATTTTAAGATTACACTAGGACAAAGAACAAACTATATCCGATAGTTTATGCCACAATACATAGTTAATAAATAATTGGGACAATATTCTGGCTTTTATCCAGGCCTTTGACAAAGTCCTACAGTCACTTTCAGCAACTATGATAAGCTTAGAAACAATGGAAAAGGATTACATTTATTAAATATAATACATAGATCATTGAATTATAAAACATGACAAATGTATAAGATGTACAGGACCAGCCTCTGTCTTTCAAGCAAGAAAGCTAAATCTCAGAGAAATTTAAAAAAATAAATACATGGAGCCAAAGTGATGGATCTCTAGTAGGACTCACAGTTGCCAGGTCAATCAATAGAAATATCAAAGCATCTTGTTCTGAGGTCATGCCTGATTTTTATAATGTCTGAAAGCATACTCAAAGCAATAGACTTAGGTAGATGTCATTTACTAATACAATAGCACATTTGCTGTTTTTAATCTAAGGTTTATCTACAATTTATTCTCTAATTATCATATTTCAAATGCTTCTTTCTAGTATCTCAACTTGAACAGCCTATATAAAGTCTTAACCAAGATTGAGATGCACGTGGTATGATAATGATTGTTGTATTAAGTTATTATATTTTGGGGTGTTTGTTATATAACAATATAAAACTAATAAATAATGGTTTCTCATGATTTTGAAATCCATAAATGTTTATAGAAGGATATCCAGAAGTGGTTTAAATGTGAGAAGTAGAGAAGGGTATTCTAGCAGTAGCACAAACTTAATGCGGGTTTATTAGGACAAAGGTTGGAAGAGGAAATTTTTGTCCTGAAATCACAGTGATTGGCATAAGTAATTGAGTTACTGGAGTTGGGAAGGCTTTACATACAGAATATGCTTAATGCTTTATATGTAAGTTAATGAGTGATTCGATGCAGTAAACCAAAGTCTAAAGCAAGATCTAAGAAAGAATTGGAACAAGAAACTGTAGATGGTAAAAGACATAGTGCAGTATATGGAGAGACCTTCAGGAAGATCCTAACCAGTAGGCACAAGTAGGGTTAAGGAGTGTGTCTGGGAGGATGCAGTAGGTTTATTAGAAAAGTTACCAGTTGTAGTGGTGCATAACTATAATCCTGGTAGTTGGAAGGCTGAGGTAGGTAGATCATGAATTTGAAACTAGCCTGAACTATTTAAAACAGAAGAAGGAAAAAACAGAAAAAAAACACTATTGATAAGGCTTGTGTGACATTTTGGCATGAGAATGATGGGCTATTCAAGTCTTTTTTCTTTCTAAGGATTACAGAACAATAACTAAGAAAAACAAAAATTATAGATGAGATAAAGCCTTATTTTAAAACAAAAACATAATCTCTCAGACTGAATTTAAAGAAGGCCGAGTTTTAGGTTCATAAATCCAGCCTTCTAAGGAGAAAATTTGAGGATACAGTAAAGAAGAGGTGGTTTTTTTGAGGGCATGCTTAGGGTTCATCTACAAATGGACAGATGATTATAAATCTTAAGCACTGGATTTTTTAAATTAGTGGTTCAGTATACCTGTGTTCCTCCTGCATTGCTAGTTGGAGATTATCCCCTCACCCTCTAAACCTGAGAAAAAAAGTTGGGTCCTTGCCTTTGTTACTCAAAGAAAACATCAATATTGGAACAGCTATAAAAGTGAGAGATGTCTTTATCATTATACATATGAATATACCTATGGAGATAATATGCAACACACAAAATCACCTGACCACTTGATTCCAGTTTTCATTATTAAAGCTATGATAATATCAGTCTAAACCAACAGGTTCCAGCGGGTTCTCAGTGTTGCCAGGTTTCTGGTCACTTGAAGCAGAGGATCTCAGACAAAAGTGGATGTGGGCAGAGTGAGAGGGACCAGCTAAGATTCAGCTTGAAGACTACTGAGTCTCCCAAGAGAGCTGATTAGAGGTGATTTCTTCATCAGTAGGACTGTTGAGATCATCACCTGCCCACACTGCCTGTGACTATGATAACTGCTCAGTAAAAACTTAAGCAGCTCAGTAAAAATATAAGCAATGCACTCCACCAATGTGTCACTAGTAGTCATATAAGCACTAACTTTTCCATCTCTCTCTCTCTCTCTATTCCTAATTAAGACAGCTAATGATATACTCACTAAAATGATGAGAGTGGGGTCACACAGTTCATAAACCATGATTCTTCCTCTAACCTGTAGAACAGTAGCTGTGAGAAGGCTATAAGATTTCCCATTTTAGCCATGTTTAACTGTGAAGTTCACAATGTTAAGAATGCCCACATTGTTGTTTAGACAATCCCTAGAATTTTTTCATCTTAATTTTTTCATCACAAGAGCAGAAAGCCAAGCACCACATATTTCCCCTCATATGTGATTCCTAACCATGTTAAACCGGAACATTAAGAAAATCCATCAATGAATGAAGAGTTTGTAAAAGGGAATGGAATGAATTGGGGGGGTAATGGGAGGGTGGAGGGAATGGAAGGGTGAGGGTAATGGAAGGGTGGGGGATTCATATAGTAAACTAAACTAATAATGAATTGACATCATAAAACCCTAGCTTTTATACAGTAAGCTACTGAGAAAGCTGAGGGCACCCATTGCATTTCCTGTCTTTATGATTGTTGACTTCTCTAGATGTTTTACATAAAAGGGATCATTTAATATTTTTGTCTTTTTGTACCTTGGCTTATTTCTCTCAAGGCTTTTGCATATTACAGTACTGAAGAAATCCCTTTTAAAAGTTGAATATGGACTTCTCTCTCCCTCTCCTCTCCTAACCCAGCTACTCACTCTTAAACTCATTATTAGGCTGAAATTTAAAAGTCTCACAATATAAATGACTGACAAAATATATATGAACAGAAGCTTTTACACATTGCTCTTAGTTCAAAATAGCCCACTTTAGAAAATGATGTAACCCTGTAACATAAAGAGCAACAGTCACACACTCATTCACTAATTGTACCCTTTTATATAACCCGAGGAACTGACACACGTTCATCTTAGAAAGGTCTATATGGTCATGTTAGCAGTTCACATAGTTAAAAACTTAAAAACAATAAAAATGCCCACTGACAGAAAAGTATATTAATGCACTGGATTTATATAATTATAAATTAAAATTTTATGTAACTTACTGTATTTATATCTCCCTCTCTCTTTCCTCCTACCTCTCCCTCACCTCCTCCCTTCTCCCTTTGCACACCCAGCATTTACTGAAGGTCAGACATGTGTAGTTCAGAACTGCATGTCGCCTATGTGCTGCTAGAAAAAAAAATGAAGAAAGGCTGCTTGAAAAATGGCATTTTGTAACCATTAAACTATTCAGTGTTTCATGTTATAAAGCCCCTAAAGCAGTTCAAATTTGGAGAGAGCACATGAAGAATATGGCCCACTCAGTAGATGGGCTGCAGCTAACCTGGAGTATGCAAGGCAGATGCCTTGCCTCCCAGGGGACCCCACACTTTACAGTTCCTGGCTTCAGCATCTAGCCTCTTGAAAGGAATTAATAAACTCAATGGAGGAGGCAGTATCCACAATACACCTTCTTAATTTCCTATGCCCTGTTCCCTAAAAGTATTAACAAGAAAACAGCAGGCTGTATTTGACCACATTCAGCTAACCCAAGTGGCCCCAAATCTCTGTCTCAGTCTCAGGACACTTCTCACAATGAACTCCTAAGTTTGGTGACTCTTGAAACTCGGTGTATGTGAGCCTGAGTACTTTCCTATGACCCGCCTGTCTCCAATGAGGAATATCCAATGAGGAAATAAATGATCGACTTGCCTCAAAAAAGAGCACTAAATTCATCCTAACTGACCAAATCTTTAAAATACACTGGCATGAAAAGCCTCACCCAAACCACCACACCACCATAGAGCTGCTGAAATTTGAGACTCCAAAGCAAATGGCTGCCTGAGAAGTAAATCCTATCCAGCCACAAGAGAGTACAGACCACATGAAGTTGAAGTTGCCCATGGGCTTTTAAAAAGGTGCTCCTGGAAACCCCTGTCCAACAGTGATGCACTTGAACTTGATGCTCTAGGAAGACTTTCTGAGGGCTCAGGAAATCGCTCAAGGATGACCATTCTCCTGGGGTGGTATGGATTTATTTACCCAATTTTTTAGCCACTGGAAACTAAAATGAACTAGCCCCAAGTTCAATTGGAGGCCTAGGGTCGCATTTGCCTGGCACTTTTTCTAGACATGAGCTCTCAGTGGGCCCCAGGGAAAACAAGATTCTGTAACACTGAGCCTGCCAGCACTTCAAATGGTGGGGGTGCCAGGAACCCTGGCATTCAAAACACATGAAAGACTTTGCATAGAGGGATTATGCCTCAACATTATAAAAGCCATATACAAAACTCCTAAAGCCCAAATATACTCAATGGGGAAAGAGTCAAGGAGTTCCCACTAAAATTGGGAACTAGGCAGAGGTGTTCACTCTCACCACTGCTCTTCAATATATAGCTTGAAGTTCTAGCTCAAGCAATAAGACAGGAGGAAGACATAAAAGGGATACAAATTGGAAAGGAAAAAGCAAAACTATCCCTTTTTACAGATGATGTGATCCTACACATAACCGACCAGAAAGATACTACCATAAAACTCCTAAAGGTGATAAATTCCTTCAGCAAAATAGCAGGATACAAAATTAATACACAAAAATCAGTAGCTTTCCTGTATGCAAATGGCAAGTATAAATGACACCATCTCAAACACAGTGGACGGTGAGGATCAACATGGTGTCATCCTCTGACCTCAGTACACGTGCCATGGCATGCACATGACCTCCCACCCAATTTGTACATCCACAAACACACCACACACACACACACACACACACACACACACACACACACACACACACACACACACACATCACACACAGAATTAAAATGCCAAAAGAAAACAATGTAATATGACAATTGCAGTCCCATCAATTGTAAGTCACATTCTGATTTCTTTTATAGTACTGTAAGTCTAGGAAATGGAATATAAATCACAGGTTCATGTTTTAATGAAAATCATCTAATTTTACTCTTATGGAAGATAATAGCTATGATGACATTGCTAATAATACTAATTCCGGCTTCCAAAATGTAAAAAAAAAAAAAAAAAGAAAGAAATCAGCAAGATTGTCCCATTTTCAATGGGCTCAAATACCTTGTAATAACACTTACCAAGGATGTGAAACACTTGTATATGGAAAACATAAAATTAGTCAGAAAGATGCACTATGCAAGTGACTGATAAGAAGGCTACTAAAAATAGAATCTAGGTCATCCAGAATGGTGTATATTTGTTAACCTATACTGATCTCACTCTCCGATGGAGATTGTGTTTGTAATTTTCAGGATACAGCGAGAGAGCTGTGGCCCATATAACCCTACCAACGACCACAGGCAGAAAGCTGAGATCCTGGCAAGAGATGAGCCACCACAGTCATACTGTGGAGGATCCATATGGAACCTTACAGAGAATGACGGGATGAACAAGGGATCCACAGCCACAGCCATTCAATCAACACAATATAAGCCAGTGAGACAGAAACCAAGGATTCTCAACACAAAACCCCTAAGCTCACAACATTAAAGCATCCTTAATACTCACCCACCACGACTCAGGGAACTGAGCAGAAGAGGGGGCGGAAAGACTGTGAGAGCTGTGGGGGAGACTATCCAGAGGCATGGCACCCCTCAGTAACAACACACTTGGGCCAGGAGAACCAGGCTGAGTACTAGGCTATCCATGGTCCCCTACCACAAGGACTGATCCAGACGACCCACAGAGGAGGATATCCAGCTGATTGGTTATGGGGAGGGGGGCAGTGGGCAATTGGGGATAACAACTCATTGTTGGCCCACTAAACAATGTAACTCATTATGGACAAAAAAAAAGAAATAAATTGAGGATGATATGATAAGATGAAAAGGCCTTTCATGCTCCTGGATAAATAGATTAAATATTACAAAATATCCATTCTTCCAAAAGGAATATACAGATTCAGTGCAATATCAATAAAAATCCCAGCTTCGTTCTTTACGGACAAAATAAAAAAAAATCTCAAAATTTATTTGGAATGGCACAAGCCTTGGATATCCAAAACTATCCTCAGTAAAAGAAGCTCCCACCATGACTCAAGCAGAAGAAGGGGTGGAAAGGTTGTAAGAGCCATGGTGGGGGAGAATATCCAGAGTCATTGCCCCACTTGGCCATAAAACATAAAGAAAAAATAATGGTTACATCCTGTACAACTCATAACCCCCTATCTCACGGTCTGATCCAGTATGCCCATGGAGGAGGGCCCCCCCATGGGTTGGGGATAGGGAGGAGGGAAATGGGGTACCACCACAAGATTCACTCATACAATGTATCTAATTATTGACAAAGAAATAGGTTTTTTTTAAAGGTACTTGAGAGATGGCTCAGTGTTTAAACACTTAATGGCCCAGGTTTGATTCCTCAGTGCCCACATAAGACCAAATCCTCGCTCCACTCTGGAGCAAGGGTCTTATGTACCGATTCTGGCTCTCTCTTCTTCTTTCTCCTTGCAAATAATAATTTAAAAAATTAAATAAAGGGCTTGAGTGATGGCCCAGTGTTTAAGGTGTTTGCCTGAAATGCTTAATGACCCAGGTTTAATTCCCTAGTACCCAGGTAAAGCCAGATGCACAAAGTGGTGCTGAATCTGGAGTTCATTTGCAGGGGCTGGAGGCCCTGGTGCATGCCCATTCTCTCTCTCTCTCTCTCTCTCTCTCTCTCTCTCTCTCTCTCTCTCTCTCTCTCTCTCTCTCTCTCTCTTTCTCTCTCTCCTCTCTCTTTCTCTTTCTCAAGTAAGTAAATAAAAAGATTGTTTTTAAATTTAAAAAAAGTTGAATAAGCTTGGCATAGTGACTCGTGCCTATAACTAACACTCAGGAGGCTGAGATAAGAGGATAGCCATGAGCTTAAAGCCAGCCTGGGTCTACACAGTGAATTCTCCGTCATCCTAGGCAAGAAAATTTAAATAATATTCTAATTCATTGTAGCTATAAATTGTTTTGTTTATTCATCCATTTATGGAGATTGTGTTGCCTCTACATTCATCGTGAATAATGCTGTTACGACCATAGTTGTATAAATACCTCTTTAAGACCTTACTTCTAATCTTTTGGGATTATACACAAAAGTAGAATATCTGGAATTCTGGCAACTTTATTTTTGATTTTTGGGAAATACCATATTTGTGTGGTGTGTTTATGTTGTACATGTGAGGTGTACGCATGTACTGTGAATGCTCATGCCCATATAGGCAAGATCCAGAGGACACTGGGCATCCTCATTTATCACTTTTCAGCCTTATTTCCTTGACACAGGGTCTATTACTGAACCCAGAGAATTCTATTTTTATTTTTCAGCTAGACTGGCTGGCCAGAGAACCGTAACAGATTTGTACAGTCAGGCCTGGATTTTTTCTGTGGGTATAGGGATCAAACGCATGTTCTCATGCTTGCTGAGAACGGAATCATACTGAGGCATCTCCCCCGTCCCTACCACATTGTAGTTTGAGAAAATTTTTTTGTTGTACCATTTTCTATACTGATATAAAATTTATAGGTAATTTAATTTTCTCACAGACAATTTTTAATCAATATAGTGGGGCTGGAGAGATGGCTCATTGGTTAAGTGTACATTGATTATAATAAATATACTTGTGGGATGTGGAGTGTTGAAGGTAGAAAAGGTTGTGCTAGGAATGGGGTGTATGGTTACTCTCTGTACTTTCTGCTCAATTTTACTTTGACCTAAAGCTATTCTAAAAAATAAATTCTATATTATGAACAATGATTTAATACCCAATGGTTTTTGATAGAAAATAAATAGGGGCTAAAGATATTTTTCAATGGCATGTCACTTTCCTAGCATTAGAATTCTTAAAACTCTGAGTTCAAATCGCCAGCACTGAAATAAAAATAAAAATCCTATTAAAGTTCCAAAGAAAATAAGTTCATGCTTTCTTCAGTGTTTATGATAAAAGCATCTATCCTTCTAAAAAATTAAATGATCATTAAAATCATACAAAACACTTTTAATTAATACTGATTTATTGAAATAATTTCAATCATGTATAAAAGTTTAACATATAGTATGAAATATTCCTAAAAATTATTTATCTTGACCCAATAGTTAAGATCATCAACAGATAGATAATGAAAAATTAAAGATGTTAAATATTTAGATATATGATAAATATAGATAATAGATGGATATTACATATTAAAATACTTTTCTGTATCACTGAGTTACTTGCTGAACTGTTTCAGATTCTCTTAAATACATTCAAGTGCATTTTATACCAGGAAGAATATTTTTTTACATAATTATATTACAAAAATCATTAAATTAAAAATTGATAAAATACTGTTATTTAATCAGTAATCTCTAATTCAATTTTTGACAGTTGAACAGTGTTTTTCATAGAAGTTCTTTTAATATCTATGATCTAATCCAGAGCCAAATATTACTTTAAGTAGTCATGTTGCAAATGCTGGTGAGGATGTGGCTAAAGAGGAACCCTCATCCACAGTTGGCAGGTATGAAAACTAGTATAGCCATTATGTAAATCAATATTGAGATGTCTCAAAAAATTACAAATAGAACTCCCATAGAACCCAACAGTAGCACTCCAGGGCATTTACCCTAAGGACTCCACATTCTCTTATGGAGACACAGTTATGTTTTCTGTGGATTGATTTATAATAGGCAATAATTGGGACCAGCCTGTATGCCCATCAACAGATGAATGAATAGAAAATGTGCTATATATACACAATGAAGTTCTATTCAACAGTACACAGAAATAAAATTTGCATGAAAATGGATGCACCTGGAAAGAATCATATTAAGTGAAGTGATTCAAACTCAGAAAGAACAAAACTTCACATGCTTTCTGATATGCATGTCTTAGCATATAATATCTATAAGTATATATATATAGGGTGGCAAATATGGACAAAACCTATGAAGTTAGAAGCATAACCAAAATCAAGCATGAATAACAGAAGGATAGAAAATACTGGGTGGGGAATAAAATTGAGGGGAGGGGATTGGGAATGAAAGAGCAGGAATCAAGAAAAACAAATAGCATTTGAAAATGCCAGAGTATCTAAATCTCTTTATGCCAAATTTAAAAAAAAACATTTAATTTTAAAAATAGAAATCAAATAGCAAGCTGCAAGATAGAAGCCCGCCATATCACTTACAATGAGTATAAAAGTAACTGCTGGGAAGACTCAAAGCTCATCAAAGTGATAATTGTAAGTAACACATAAGTGTTCAGCCCTAAGTGAGATCTCCATAACACCCCCTAGACTCAAGTACCATAGCAGAATAAGTGGTAAAAAGAATGTAAGAGCCAGAAGACGGAAAGGAGTCTTTTGGAATGCTGTATTCCAGAATCAAGGGGCTGGTTGCATTTATGATTTAACAGTGTCTATTGCTATCTTCATAAGAACTGCATAAAACGAGGTCAAAATATGATTAAAATAGTACAGGGACCAGTTGGAAAGAAGCAGGCATTGTTTGGAGAGGGGTAGTAGAGAGAATATAAAGGAGGGTGGTGGGAGGGGATTATGATCAGAGTACATTGTGTATGGAGGTTGTCAATGAAAAGTTGTCATGTTGCTACAGTCTCCCTTAGTCTGAAAATGTCTTACAGACTTTCTTTTATCTTTTATGGCATTGATGTTTTTGAATCATTATTAAGTGAAGTTCCATTTGGGTTTCTCTGCTGTTTTGTCATGATTATTCTGATTATGTGTTCCTTGGAGGAATACCACAAAATAATCACGTGCCCTTCTCAGTGCATCCCATCAGTAGGTAAATGATTTTATTTTGTTCCATTATTAAAGAACATTTTCACCAGGAAAAATGACCTAGGAAAAGCAAGCTCATACAAACTACTAAATCATACTGCTTAATTCTGTTGCTATTCATAACTAACCAAAAAGATAAGTTGATATGATCTAAGTAGTATTTTCTTTGAAAAGAAAATTAGGCCTTAACATATAACATATGGACTATCACTTTCATTGAGAGTTGCTAAGAGGTTTTTATTCAGGCTTATATTATACTGAAAATTAATGTGCCTGATGACACATCCTGTCAAAAGCATAGATGGAACTTAACTGATGGTCAGAGGATATTGCTTACAGTCAACATGCTAGGGAAGTGTATGCACTTAGAAGGAAAGGGGTCCACCTCACGAGACTGAGTATTTGGTCTTTGCTAAAGGTTAGCTGCAAAATGCTTTCCTGCAGCTCAATGAAATGAAAAGGATGAGATTCATTTTTCTCTCATTTTGCTTCCATCAGATTTTGTTCTACTAGCAAAGTAAAGCATCTATTAATCTTGGAACAACCACTGAATTTAATTACCATGTCTAATGTTAGCTTGTACAAAGTGTTATAGGGATATGTTTTCTTCCATAAGAAGTACAGTACAATATGTTCTTCTATTTCAAATCCATTTCAATTAATTCCCATGCTTTGACAAGGAAAAGCAATACTGCTGCCGACCTTCACATTCAGGCTGCTATCTCTCAAATGTACACCTGAGAAAAATCACATCCCACTCCCTTTCTTGCCAACATGCTGCTATGTAAAACTATTTCTGTTTGTTACCCACCCCAACCAAAAATAGAATGAGGGAGTATGAATAATGATTGCATTCCAAGGGACCAGAATGAATTTTATTAGTGTACAAAGCATATTGCATGAATTTACCAACGGTCTTTATTCTGAGCTCACATAAATTCTGAAAAGCTGTCATTTTAAGCTATTTATAGAGTAGTGCTGAGTGGCTCATTCAATTTCCTTGTATGGCTATTCACCTTTTTGAGTGGGTCGTGGATGGCTATTAAACTCCACATGCCATGATAGCAAACTATGCAAAGTTTATATTTCTCCATACATTTTAAGGAGAAGTAGAAATGAAAACAGAAAGTCATGTTCATTCTATCTGAAAATACATTACATTAAAAGGCTTTTTAAAATGATTTTCAAATGAAAAGTTATTGAATGAATGGAATGTTCAGCAATAGATAAAGGAGCAACATATACACAGAAAACAATAGCACTTAGCAAAGTTGTGAAATGGCAGTCTTCCATTGTCCTGAAAAAGTGAAACTCAAAGAATAGATGTATTTAGGTTACACCTTTAAAAAAACACCACAAACTTCTTAAGATTTGTCAAACAGGAACTTTTCCTGGCAAGGAAAGAAGACTATCGTGCATATTTGAGATCCTAATCATGAAAATGGACTAGAACTCATCTAATTATTTTAGCATTTCAGATTTAAGTGCAAAAACTTGATCTTAAGGGGTCACATTAGAAACTGTTACATCAACAAAAATAACAACCTTAACCCATTAATGGTATTTCCATCATAATTTCTTTTTTTTAAAGTATTTTTATTTATTTTCAAGCAGAGAGAAAGAGAGAGAGACAGACAGAGAGAGAGAGAGAGAGAGAGAGAGAGAGAGAGAGAGAGAGAGAGAGAGAGAGAGAGCATGCACCAGGGCCACCACCTTGTGGGTCTGGCTTATGTGGGACCTGGGAAATTGAACCTAGGGCCTTAGGCACTGGAGTCAAGTGCCTTAACCGCTAAGCCATCTCTCCAGCCCCTAACATAATTTCTGATGGTTATTAAAAGTGATTTTATATTATAATACCCTGCCTAAAATATATTCTCTTTCCTCCTGATTCTATTCCTGCCTCATCACTGTCATAGCCCTCACTTTGCTGCCCAAGAGATTAACTCCTTCCTTTCTTCACTTTGTGTCTTTGATTCTTCCTTGTTCTTATGCCACCTCTCCTTTTCCACATGTCAGTCTTCAGGGCTTTTGCATCCTTCTGGTGTCAACTTTTTTGGAGAAGATGTGGGAGTTATAGTCTCGTGAATCCCAGGCTGGCCTTGAACTTGATATATATCAAAGAATGACCTTAAATTCATGGTCCTCTGGCTTCTACCCTCTGAATTCCTGGATTTTAAGTATATGCCACTACATCTGCCTGGGTTCAGCTTTAATGCACACTCTGAAATGAATGTTGTAGCCTCTTCATTCTCTATTTTTCCACAATTTGTTACATATATCTCTTGTTCTGTTCTTTGTTCCCTTTGTTTATTCATTTATGCAACAGTCTATTCAGTGTCTCATGGTATGTGCCAGAGTCTACTATAAATAAGACCTTGCAGATCTGAGTTCTCAGACAGTTCACGTTCTCTCAGAAAATATGGACTAAAGAATGAATTAGAAAATGTTGAAATTCGTAAATAAGAAAACATTGGATGATATAGATATGTCTAAAAGGTTATATCTCCAATAGTCTAATATTTCAGAAGTATCTATCCTTAGTCTATAGGGATAAAATTATTTGACATTAAGGTTGAGTTATATTTTATT
Source organism: Zapus hudsonius (assembly GCA_004024765.1). Taxonomy (NCBI): domain Eukaryota; kingdom Metazoa; phylum Chordata; class Mammalia; order Rodentia; family Dipodidae; genus Zapus; species Zapus hudsonius. The sequence continues at coordinate 18,710 of PVHP010029650.1, forward strand.
TGTCTTGAGTAATATGAGATAAAAGGCATTGTTCTACAAGCCCAGGACAACCAATTCACATGCAAGCATAACTTGGGGTTCAGAAGAAAATTGGCAAGAATGTCAATAAACACAGTGGGTGTCAAATTATAGCAGAGACTTCTGAGCTCTCTCTGCAGGCTTAGACTTATGTCAGGTGTTCAGGCTAGTGTGAAGACACTGCTGATGGCATGCTCTCTCCATTATTAAGCAGCTTATGTGTTTAACAGGAACTACATGCCTTTGAATGATCGGTTATTGATCCATGTGCAACATGGATCTAAATTTGGATTTTCATACCTGATTGTTTTCGGTCACAGACCCATATTAGGTACTAACTACCACAGGAGTTAACCAGTGTCTTTACCAAGCTGTTCTTTTATAACACTTAGAGCAAATCTGATCTTTCCCAGATGCACTCACTGTAGCCACAGAGGCATCAGCTTCCTTGGAAAAGAGAAAATGGGTGTATTTCCTAATTTATTTTGGCTCTTCATTAAATTCCTTTACTTTTAGTCTTAAGTACACATTTCATTTTTTTAATTTATTTATTTTTTAAATTTATTGTCCATAATGAGTTACAACATTTAGTGGGCAAACAATGAATTGTTATCGCCAATTCCCCGCTGCCCTCCCCTCCCCCCTCCACTGGATAACCTCCTCCATGGGTCGTCTGGATCAGTCCTTGTGACAGGGGACCATGGATAGCCTAGTATTCAGACAGGTTCTCCTGGCCATGCCTCTGGATAATCTCCCCCACCACGGCTCTTACAATCTTTCCGCCCCCTCTTCCACATAGTTCCCTGAGTCGTGGTGTTTGAGTATTAAGGCTGCTTTAAGGTTGTGAGCTTAGGGGGTTTTGTGTCGAAAATCATTGGTTTCTGTCTCACTGGCTTATCCTGTGTTAATTGAATGGCTGTGGCTGTGGGCCCCTTGTTCATCCCATCATTCTCTGTGGGGTTCCATTTGGATCCTCCATGATATGACTGTGGTGGCTCCTCTCTTGCCAGAATCTCAGCTATCGGCTTACGGTTGGTTGGTAGGGTTAGATGGGCCCCAGCTCTCTCGCTGCATCCTGAAAAATACAAACACAACTCCATCGGAGAGTGAAATCAGTGTAAATTAACAAATATACACAATTCTGGATTACCTAGATTCAATTTTTAGTAGCCTCCCTATCACTCGCTCCCATAGTGCATCTTGTTTTGAGAGCCCAAAAGTACGGGATCCGGTGCCTATCGCCCTGAATCCCTAGTTCCAGACAAGGGTCCCCCTCACTGAGTGGAAAATTGGTCGAATTTGAAAGCTGTTGATTGTCTCCCCCAGGCCCAGGCTCCTCCATTACACAAGTGCTCCTTTGTGGGTTCGCTGTTCCCTCCCAGTAAGAGGTGTGGTCAGCCTACTCATGGCCGCAGATTGTGTTTCGTGTCAATCGTCTCTGTCTACTCCAGCTGTCGTTGATCAGTTTCCCCTGGCAGGCTGTGCAGTGCCTTCCAGCACTACACTAACTGCCTTCTGGGGGCTGGATACCATTCCGGACGTTGAAGGGTTTCTCGATGCTGATCGATGCAGTCTGTGGTTTCTTCAGTAACAGGGTTTTGCCTCAGGCCTGGGGAAAGCACTCAAGAGCTTTGACAGAATTCTGTCTTGTTGGAATCTCATGAGTCACTTTGGTCAACAGCTCAGTGAGGGAAAGAACCAGTGGTTGGAACCAGGGGTTGTCAGGCTGATCTAATTATTCACAGGCTTAGACTTACTCCCCTACTACTCATGGCCCCTCTTGCCAGGCGACGCTCACTACTTTCTCAATAGGGTACAGTATGCTCATAAAGATTTTATAGTTTTGAACCTAATATAATTTATCTTCATGCTTATGCCATTCCCCTCCCCCTATCCCTTACCCCTCATTCATAACGTCTCACTTCTTTCTACTAGTCTGCATAAAGAAAACGGTTATCCTGGTTAAGGACCACATGTGAGGGAGAATATGTGGCGTTCTATTCTCTGATCTTTTGAGTGATCGCTTAGTAAGATCTGCTCAAAGTCAGACCATTTTTTCCTAAATTTCAATATGTCATTTTTCCTTTCAGCTGAGTAAAATTCCATCCTGTAAATATACCACAGTTTCTCTGTCCATTCCTCCATGGATGGGCATTTGGGCTGATTCCAATTCTTGGCTATTAAGAATTGAGCTGCTATAAATTTAGTTGTACAAATGTTTCTGCGTCGAGATGTGACATCTTGTGGATAGATGCCTAGTAGAGGCATAGCTGGGTCCATTGGAAGGATTATGTCCATTCTGCTCAGAAGTCTCCACACTGCTTTCCATAGCGGTTGAACAAGTTTGCGATCCCACCCGCAGTGAACTAGGGTTCCTTTTTCCCGCATCCTCGCCAGCAACGATTGTTGTTGGTTTTCTTTATGATTGCCATTCTGACAGGGGTAAGATGGTATCTCATTGTAGTTTTGATTTGCATTTCCCTGATGCTTAAGGATGTTGAGCACTTTCTCAGGTGAGAAAAGGCCATTTGTGTTTCCTCCTCCGTGAATTCTCTGTTGAGATCAGTACCCCATTTTGTGAGGGGGCACTTAAGGTTTTTGTTATTAATTTTTTTGATTTCTCTTTAGGTTTTGGAAATTAGGCCTTTGTCTGAGTTGTAGCTGGAGGAAATCATCTCCCAGTTTGAAGGTGGTTTATTGACTTTGAGAATGGTGTTTTTGTCTGTACAGAAGCTTTTGAGCCTGATCAGGTCCCATTGATTAAGTGACTGTTGCACTTCCTGGGCTACTGGAGATTTGCTCAGGAAGTTGTTCCCTACTCCTATCTCATGTAGGGTTCCTCCTACTTTTTCGTCGAGGGTGTTCAGGGTTACAGGATTGATATTGAGATCTTTGATCCATTTGGAGATGATTTGTGTGCATGGTGAAAAGAGTGGGTATATTTTCATTTTTTTACATGTGTTTATCCAATTTTTCTAGCACCATTTGTTGAAGATGCTATCTTTGGCCCAGCATACATTGTTGGCACACTTATTGAAGACTAAGAAGCTGAAGTTACTTGTATTAAAGGCTGGGTCTTCAAAGCTAATCCACTGGTCAGACTGTCTGTTGTTCTGCCAATACCATGCTGTTTTAGTTACTATGGCTTTGTAGTATGTTTTAAAGTCAGGTATGGTGATACCTCCTGCATAATTTTTTCTGCTCAGAATAGTTTTAGCTATTCGAGGTCTCTTACCCTTCCAAATAAATTTGGAGATTATGTTTTCAATGTCTGTGAAGAAAGAGGTTGGGATTTTTATTGGCATCACATTGAATCTGTAGATTGCTTTTGGCAGGATTGCCATTTTCACTATATTGATTCTCCCTATCCATGAGCATGGAATGTTTTTCCATCTTGTTACATCCTCCTCTATTTCCCTCTTGATATTTTCCTTATATAAGTCTTTCACTACCTTGGTTAGTGATATTCCCAGGTATTTAATTTTATTTGAGGATATAGAGAACGGGACAGTTT
>PVHP010029651.1:0-22242 GCA_004024765.1 Zapus hudsonius
CCAGCAGTGCTCCTGAACAGTAATGTGTCCTCCCCAGCAGTGCTCCTGAACAGTACTGTGTTCCCCCAAGTAGTGCTCCCGAACAGTACTGTGTCCTCCCCAGCAGTGCTCCTGAGCAGTACTTCTGAGCAGTGTGGTATCCTCCTGCAGTGTTCCTGAGCAGTACTGGATCCTTAAGTTTCCACAACAACCACTACATGAGAAACTTAAAGATTTTATCAGCTTAAGCTTGCTGTCTGTGATACTGGCAATTTTAACGAGATCGTACTGGAAAAAGGCATAAGCCTGGGTTTTAGTATGTAGAACAATGTAATAACACCCCACTCGCAGACCTATTACTCAGATTAATGGATATGATTAAAATTGAGATGGAATAAAATTTTTAAAAGACAATTAAAATCCAACTTGACTGTGGAATAAAGGCCAAATTGTTACTTGGAGTCATGTGGTGCCTATTCCCATATGTTCTAAAATTCCTTAAGAACTTGGCAGAAAGTTCTGCTGAAATAATTTCTCCTTAAATGACAGGTGCCTCATCTTTTATTGTAGCATTAATTTAGAATCCCATCAAATGAGAAATGTATGATATAAAATATAAATTTATAAGCCTTTGCACCTGAACTTTGCTGGTCATGTTTTCACTTGCAGTCTGCTTCCACGCTCTTCTCTTCTACCTGTGTCTTGTGTCTTTATTTTCTTCTTTTCACTTTAACTACAGGCATTCCTCTTTACTACTTCTGACTATATTTAAATGCCATTTATAAAATCAAAAACTTAATGATAAATTTGTATCTAATCTGCAGTCAGTTTGAAACTGAAACTTAATTATTAAGCTCTTAATACTAGTGATGATTCATGTTTTCCAATATATTTTACAATTTATATTTCTTGGCAAGAGTTTGTTTTAAGTAAGGAGAAAAGTTTCTTAAAATTTTGGCTTCTAGAAAGAAGTGATGAATCTTGCCAGGCGTGGTGGCGCACGCCTTTAATCCCAGCACTCGGGAGGCAGAGGTAGGAGGATTGCCGTGAGTTCGAGGCCACCCTGAGACTACAGAGTGAATTCCAGGTCAGCCTGGGCTAGAGCGAGACCCTACCTCGAAAAAAAACAAACAAAAAAAAAGAAGTGATGAATCTTTTACTGTTGTGTTTTAAAATGATATTTTACCTTTTTTATTTTATTTTATTTTATTTTTCAAGGTAGGGTCTTGCTCTAGTCCAGGCTGACCTGGAATTCACTATGTAGTCTCAGGGTGGCCTTGAACTCACAGCTCCTCCTACCTCTGTCTCCCTAGTGTTGGGACTAAAGATGTGCACCACCATGCCTAGCTTACCTTTTTTTTATTTTTTGAAATATTTATTTTTGTGCAAGGGGAGAGAGAGAGAGATAATGGGCACATCAGAGCCTCTAGCTGCTGTAAACAAACTCCAAATGCATGTGCCACCTTGTGCATCTGGCCTTACGTGGGTACTGGGGAATCCAACTTGAGTTATTAGGCTTTGCAGGTAAGCACCTTAACTGCTGAGCCATCTCTCCAGCAAATATTTTACCTTTTAAATTTATTTATTCATTTATTTAGAGGCAGATGGACATTTGGAGAGAGTATGGGTGCACTAGGGCCTTCAGCCACTGCAAACGAACTCCAGGTGCATGCGCCACTTTGTGCATCTGATTTTACATGAATACTGGGGAATCAAACCCAAGCCATTAGGTTTTTCAAGCAACCAAGCATCTTTTTTCATTTTTCGAGGTAGGGTCTCGCTCTAGTCCAGACTGACCTGGAATTCACTCTGTAGTCTCAGGGTGGCCTTGAACTCACGGCAATCCTCCTACCTCTGCCTCCCGAGTGCTGGGATTAAAGGCATGCTCCACGTCGCCCGGCTACAACCAAGCATCTTTAATTGCTGAGCCATCTCTCCATTCCAATATTTCACCTTTTACAGAAAGGTATCAGCAGTAGAAAATGACAGGTATTTAAATTTGCTCACTCAGGCCAGTCATTTCTTTTAAATTTTATTTATTTATTTTCAAGCAGAGAGGGAGAGAGAAAAAGAGATTGGGTACTGGGGAATTGAACTCGGGTCATTAGACACTGGAGGTAAGAGCCTTAAATGCTGAGACATCTCTCCAGCCTCAGTCATTTCTTTTTTTAAAAAAATATTTTAAGACAGGGAGAGAATGAGTAGGTGAGTGAGTATGGGGTATACCAGGGCTTTCTACCACTGCAAATGTGCTTCAGATGCATGCACTACTTTGTGCATCTGTCTTCATGTGGGTACTGGAGAATTGAATCCTGGCTTTCAGGCTTTGCAAACAAGTGCCAATAACCACTGAGCCACCTCCCCAGCTTCTATAATTTTCAAGAATGTATCATTGTTTTCTTGAAACTCCTAACTTGCTTTGCTACCCTTTCAAAATAAGAAATGTAGGTTACTATCCTCTGTTGATTAGCAGAGAATATTTATGTGAAGGCACCCAAGGAGAAAGCAAAGTTACTAATAACTACAAATCTCCTCAATGACGAAATCAATGGTAAGTGTTGTTTATCTAAGTGAAAGCTGACCATATTAAAGTTAGAGTGAAGCCGGGCGTGGTGGCGCACGCCTTTAATCCCAGCACTCGGGAGGCAGAGGTAGGAGGATTGCCGTGAGTTCGAGGCCACCCTGAGACTACAGTGAATTCCAGGTCAGCCTGGGCTAGAGCGAGACCCTACCTCGGAAAACCTAAATAAATAAATAAATAAATAAAGTTAGAGTGACAGGTTCTGCTTGACAAAGGCAACATGAAGCCTACCACAAAAGCCGCCTTTCCTTTACCACTAAAGGCTCCTTCTTTAGTTTTCTGCTGCTGCCTGAATGGCCACAATCTGCTGGGCTGGTGTGCATGCCTCAAGTCTAAGAATTTATTGTCCCTGTTTGTGAAGTATTATTTATACTAATTTTTAAAAATATTTTATTTATTCATTTTCAAACAGAGAGAGAGAGACAGAGAATGCACCAGGGCCACCACCTTGTGGGTCTGGCTTATGTGGGTACTGGGGAATTGAACCTGGGGCCTTAGGCACTGGATGCAAGTGCCTTAACTACTGAGCCATCTCTCCAGGCCGAGAGGAATCTTCTGAATGGCACCTATAATTAGTATAAATAGTGCCTAAGGCCCTGGGTTTAATTCCCTAGTACCCACATAAGCCAGACCCACAAGGTGGTGGCCCTGGTGCATTCTCTGTCTGTCTCTCTCTCTCTCTCTCTCTCTCTCTCTCTCTCTCTCTCTCTCTCTCTCTCTGTGTTTGAAAATTAATAAATAAAATATTAAAAGAAAGAAGATTCCTCTCACCATACAATTTTAGGATTGTCACAATAAAAACTCCTTGCTGCTTTTTCCAAAGGTTTCACTATCTGAATTAAGTCTTAATTTTGGAACACTTAATTCATAACATCAACTTATTGCATGTAATATTTTCATATGTAATAAGAAAATTCACATTGTGTCTGAGCTACACATGTACTGTCCAAAAAGATGATGTGTTGGCAGTAAGACTGTCAAGGCAGTGAGGTGGGTCCATGGCATTGGATCTATTTTACCACTTACTTATTTAGCAGATGTGGGAAAGGTGTCCTTTGAAAATTGCAGAAGTATACCTTAGTAGGTTATTGCTGGTTATAAGCTCATTTAGACTTATATTTCTGTCCCATTTTCTATAAATGGTCTAGTTACTGTTCATGTCAGGAAAGTAAATAGTACCTTGTCATAAAATTTCTCTTTGTTAGCTTGCAGAATGTTCAAGCTGAATTGGAAGTTATTGTTTACCTATTTCTTCAACTGTATGAAGGATATTTTTATGATTTGGTTCAGTTATTTCTGGGGCCTCTCTAGGTAGCCTTTGACATGTATAGCCCAGGCATCCTCAAACTTGGGATTCTCCTGCCTCCACCTGCCAGGCTTCATAGGTTTTCTACAGAAGTAGCATTTTTGGCAACTATAGTGTCTACTATTCTGCTATAGTGTCTTGTTCAATACTCAGTGCCTGCCACTTCTGTCTAGCCTGAGACATCTTTGAAAGTACAATTACAATAAAATTTTAGAGTAAAGCATTTCTTCAGGAAAGTCTTTTTCTCTGATTATTTTTTAAATATATTATTTATTCATTTTCAATCAGAGAGATACAGAGAGAGAGGAGAGAGAGAGAGAGAGAGAGAGAGAGAGAGAGAGAGAGAGAGAGAGAGAGAGACCAGGGCTACCACCTTGTGGTTCTGGCTTATGTGGGTCCTGGGGAATTGAACCCAGGGCCTTAGGCACTGGAGGCAAGTGCCTTAACCGCTGAGCCATCTCTCCATCCCTCTCTGATTATTTTTATGATACTTGAAATGAGACATATACCATGATCCTTTAGGGTAACTTTCCAGAGCAGGACAACTTTAAGTATGGCAATATTTTGAGTTGTATATCCTCATGAAAAACATCAAACAAATTTTAGGTGTCCTTGAAAAATCTTTATATATTTAAGTTAAAATATTTTACTTTTTAGGGCTGGAGAGATTGCTCAGCGGTTAAGGCACTTGCCTCCAGTGCCTAAGGCCCCGAGTTCAATTCCCCAGGACCCACATAAGCCAGACCCACAAGGTGGTGGCCCTGGTGCATGCTCTCTTTCTCTTTCTCTCTCTCTCTCTCTCTCTCTCTCTCTCTCTCTCTCTCTCTCTCTGCTTGAAATATGAATAAATACAATATTTAAAAAATTAAAAACATTTAAAAAATAAAATATTTAAAAAAATATTTTACTTTTTAAATAAATATTGTATTAAATTTATCAGCTTAATTCATTCTAATGTACATTTGTCTGTTTCACACTATGTATGAGGCACAGTTCTAGGAAATGATGAAAAATTTTGTTCTCAGGAAGCTAATTTATTTAAAAACAAAACCAGAACTAGGTGTGCTGCACACCTGCCAGCTCAGCACTTGGTGGGCAAAGGCAGGAGAATTTCCAGGTCAGCTTGGGCTACAAAGTGAAATACTGTCTCACTAAAAAGAGAAAATGAGTTGGGCATGGTGGTGCACACCTTTAACCCCAGCACTCAAGAGGCAGAGGTAGGAGTTCAAGGCCAGCCTAAGACTACATAGTGAATTTCAGGTCAGCCTGGGCTAGAGGGAGACCAGACCTCGAAACTCGCCCCCCACATACACACACAAAAAAGGTAAAAATGCCAGGCATGGTGACACATGTATTTAATCCCAGCACTCAGAGGCAGAGGCAGAGATAGGATGATCGCTGTGATATGAGTTCAAGATCAGCCTGGGCTAGAGTGAAACCCTACCTCGAAACAAACAAAAAAAGATGAAAAGTGGGGGTTGTATAAGATGACTCATTGGATTAGAGTTTTTACTGCACAAGCTTGAATATCTAATTTCAGTGTATATCCACATTAAAAGCTGGACTTAGCCATGTATTCCTGTAACCCCAATTTCGTGGATGCCAGAGACAGGAGAATCACTGGATCTTGCTGGTCAGTCTAACCAGAAAACAGCCCCAAATTCATTGAAAGCCAATGTCCTCCTCTAACCTCCTCACACATGTTCACACAGCAGCACGTGCATACACCACAAATATTCACACATGTCACGCAGACAAAGAAAAGCTGGTAAACTAGGGAAGAAAACAGACCATAAAATTAAAATGCAGTATAATATGCAGAGCACTAAGTCAGTCATCTCCTGTCCCAAAAATAAAATCTGAGCCACAAGAAACCACCTCTGTGTGAGTACAGTGAGAAGTATCTGAAGGCAGTCTTTTCTTCTGCTTTACTTTTCTTCTTTACTTTTTCCTTGTTCATTACCTAATGTAGAGTATTAGATGCTTTGAGGATACAAACTAAAAAGAAAAAAAGAAAAATCTGCACTAAGAATTTTATATTCCAATAAGGAAAATCAGCCATCTATACAAAAAACTGTGTGTACATAATTGCCAATAAGAAAAGCTCTTATAACTTGAGCAAAATTCTCATGCAACAAAAGAAGCCACTTACGGAGGCAGAGAAAGGAGAGGCCATCAACAATTCCAGCAGAGAAAAATGACTGAGCTAACCCTGGAGGGATGGAGAGGATTTTGACAAGAGTGGTTGAAGGTATTCTAATTCATTTAGTGGCTACATGTGCAAAGTAGCATGAAGGCAAAAAAGCCTGGGGCATGTTCAGAGAATAGCAAATATTCTAGTTTGAGTGGCACCTGGTACATATTTAAAGGAATAGTAAAAGATCAGGCTCAAAAGGAAAAGTAGGGGCACATTGTGGAGGTCCTTTGAAAGTCAAAGACTATGGAGCTAGAACCCTTACTACAAAGCAACAGGTCACTTTTTGAGCAAAACCATTTAGGGAAGTGAATATAATGGTTATGTACAAGAATACACTCAGACTGGGTGAGACTCGTTAGGAGACCATACCAGTCATACATGCAAGAATCAATACAAACTTGATCTAGTTTTGAGTCAGGAGGACTGGAAACAGATCTCATGCTATAAAGTGGACTTGGCAGAACTTGGAACTTGTGAGATGAAAAAGAACCTATCAAAAGGACTCAGGAAGTGAGGCAGGATATCTGTTGATGATTTCAGTGGACGGAATACAAGAAACACATACTCCGCCATGTAAAGAAAGAAAATATTCAAAGATTGAGAACTGAATTTCTGGGGTGGGTTGGTTGGTTGGTTGGTTGGTTGATTGGGGAGACAAGAGCATATTCTGTAGCCCACACTAGCCTGGTTCTCTCTAGGAGCACCAGCAGACTGGCCTCAAACTCACAGCAATCCTCTTGCTTTGGCCTCTCAAGTGCACACACCACCACACCTGACTGTATTTATTTATTTTGTATTTCTTTTTTTTTAATTTTATTTATTTATTTATTTGAAAGGAGGAAGGGAGAGAGAAATGAACTCCAAATACACGTACCACTTTGTACATCTAGATTTATGTGGGTACTGGGGATCGAATCCAGGCTGACAGGCCTTATAGGCAAGTGCCTTTAACTGCTGAGCCATCTCTCCAACCCCCTATATTTCTTTTTTTGTTTGTTTGGTTTTTTGGTTTTTTGTTTTTTGAGGTAGGGTCTCACTCTAGTCCAGGCTGACCTGGAATTCACTATGTAGTTTCAGGGTGGCCTTGAACTCACAGCAATCCTCCTACCTCTGCTGGGATTAAAAGCGTGTGCCACCACGCCCGGCTTTGTATTTCTTTATTTTATTCCATAGGTTAAGTTTGATTTTCCCCTACTTCAATATTAAATACAATATGAGCTTTGCAGAAATAATCAATATCTTAAAACCTATATGGGGCTGGAGAGATGGCTCAGCGGTTAAGGCACTTGACTCCAGTGCCTAAGGCCCCGGGTTCAATTTCCCAGGACCCACATAAGCCAGACCCACAAGGTGATGACCCTCGTGCATTCTCTTACTCTCTCTCTCTCTCTCTCTCTCTCTCTCTCTGTCTTTCTGCTTGAAAATGAATAAATAAAATATTTTTTAAAAAACTATATATGCTGGGTGGCCCACACATTTAGTCCCAGCACTCTGGAGGCAGAGATAGGAGGATCCCCATGAGATTAAGGCCACCCTGAGACTACATAGTGAATTCCAGGTCAGCCTGGGCTAAAGCAAGACTGTACCTAGAAAAACCAATAAATAAGTAAACTATATATATGCTATTGTTTCTTAGCTTTCTGTGATTTAATATTTTTCACATATTTATTGTTCTTTTTTTTGTTTGTTTTCTGAGAACTGCAGTGTCTCACACTCTGTAGCCTAGGATTCTCTAAAACTCATTTTGTAGCCCAGGATGGCCTTAAAGGAGGTGAAAGGCAGAGACAGACACCCAAAAGTTGTCCTCTGCCCTTCACAAGTATGCACGCAGTCACATACATAAAACACAGAAATCTGCAAACCAGAGCTCATGTTTCCAACACCCACATAAACTCAGTTGCAAAGTGTCACATGCATCTGTTATCCCAATGCACCAATATCAGTGAGAAATGGGAGTCAAGAGAATCCCAAGAGATGTGTCTGAAACAAGGTAGAAGGAAAGGACTGACACCCAGAAGTTGTCCTCCGACCTTCACCAAGTACAGTGGCACAGCCCTTCCACATACACAGTAACAACAAACAAAAGAAAAGCAGAGATAAACAGGTTGTTCTAGAAGAAGTTGGCCTATGAAGTAATCAGCCTTAACCTGTGAAGTGCTTTTCCTAAATTTACCTATCTTTAGTTGCCACCACTAAATATGTTTAAAGATAAAAATGAACAATTCTTCCTAAAATAGATAAATTAGCCAGCTGTGAAAGGGTTATGTTTCTATCTTTTGTGAAAGGGTTAATCGATAGTTTTTGGCATGTACTTAGGCTCCTAGTTTTTTTTTTTCAGTTTCATCTATTGAGGTTTAATCTATATACTATCTAAATTTTATTATAAACCTTTTGGATAGAGTCCATGACTGTTTTTATAGTTACACATTGCCCCACAGAATTTTTGGCACTCAATGTTAAAAATATTTCTATTCAGCATTCTGCAGACAGGAAAGCATATGGTAATAAATGTCAGAGAATAGGTTGAAAATCTCCAAAAAGTTATATATTATATTCCTTGGAAAATCCAGTTCAGACATTTTTGTGAATGAAATTTATTTTATTTTTTTTTTTACTTTTTTTTAAAATTTATTGTCCATAATGAGTTACAACATTTAGTGGGCAAACAATGAGTTGTTATCCCCAATTCCCCACTGCCCTCCCCTCCCCCCTCCACTGGATAACCTCCATGGGTCGTCTGGATCAGTCCTTGTGACAGGGGACCATGGATAGCCTAGAATTCAGCCAGGTTCTCCTGGCCATGCCTCTGGATAATCTCCCCCACCACGGCTCTTACAATCTTTCCGCCCCCTCTTCCGCATAGTTCCCTGAGTCGTGGTGGATGAGTATTAAGGCTGCTTTAAGGTTGTGAGCTTAGAGGTTGAAATTTATTTTTAAAAAGTGTTCCCAGGGGCTGGAGAGATGGCTCAGCAGTTAAGGCACTTGCCTCCAGTGCCTAAGGCCCTGGGTTCAATTCCCCAGGTCCCACATAAGCCAGTCCCACAAGGTGGTGGCCATGGTGCACTCTCCTCTCTCTCTCTGTCTCTCTCTCTCTCTGCTTGAAAATGAATAAATAAAATATTTTTTTAAAAAGTGTTCCCAGGCTCAATTTGTGTTTAATATTTTTTTAAATATATTTTTATTTATTCATTTTTAAGCAGAGATACAGAGAGAGTGAGAGTGAGAGACAGAGAGAGAACACCAGGGCCACCACCTTGTGGGTCTGGCTTATGTGGGTTCTGGGGAATTGAACCCAGGGCCTTAGGCACTGGAGACAAGTGCCTTATCCACTGAGCCATCTCTCCAGCCCTGTGTTTAATATTTTTGTGTGTTTAATTTTTTGAAGCCTTCATTTAGTTTATTTGTAAATCAAAATTTTTCCATATTGGGAATGGTATAAAAATTTTGTAAGTATTAATAATGAATTCTCCTAAGAAAATGTATAGTTTGTTTTAAATATTTTATTCATTCATTTTCAAGCAGACAGACACAGAGAGAGAGAAAGAGAGGGCCACCACCTTGTGGGTCTGGCTTATGTGGGTCCTGGGGAATTGAACCCGGGGCCTTAGGCACTGGAGGCAAGTGCCTTAACCGCTGAGCCATCTCTCCAGCCCAGAAAATGTATAGTTTTATAGATAGCATGGAGAAAAGGTAACTGATTCTGAAGAATAGCGTGAGAAAACATCAGAGATTTAAGCAACTTAAGTCTTTCTGTTATGATATTTGTGGTATGAAAAGAAACAGCAGACATTTCTTTATCTTTAAATTTCAGCATGACTTGAAAGTATACCACTGCTAAAGCTGTTGCAGGCCTTACATTGGCATTAGACTTTGACTCAATGATTTGTTTATCACCTAAGTATTCTAACACTACTTAAAAATCTTATGTGGTCTCAGTAATGTAATCATTGCTTTAGAATAACAAAAGACATGGAAAATTGAAAAAATTGATACCAAAAAAATTATTTGTAAAGGATAATATTTCCCAGTTAAAAAGAAATGATTAGGTCTGGGGAGATGGCTCAGTTGTTAAAGGGGCTTACTTGTAAAGCCTGTCTGCCAATACCCACTCAAATCCAGGCACACAATGTGGCATATGCATCTGGAGTTCATTTGCAGTGACAAGAGGCCCTGGCGTACCTATACTCATTCATTTATTCTCTCTCTATCTCTCATGTGTTTGCACAAATAAAATATTTTAAAAAATGGTTAACTATATTCATCTGTCTGAATGCATATAAATAGCATTTATCTAGTCTTCCCAGAATTTGATTACCCTGTGATTGATCTTCTAACCATACTTGCTTTGAAGCTTTCATTAACATAATTGAATAACAAATTACCTAAGTTTCAGGACCCTAGAATATAAAATGTGGGTAGGATGCCTCTGACTCAGGTTCTTTCCTACATTTTAGAAGAGGTGTAAGCCAGGGTTATAGTCACCTTGATCTCAACTGGGATCCACTTCTAAGCTCAATGACTTATCTGTTGTCAAGCCTCCCTCACTAGGTTATGGCCATGTGCCTTTCCATGGGAGTATTCACAAAAGAGCTCAGAGTGGTGGCACACACCTTTAATCCCAGCACTTGGGAGACAGAGGTAAGAGGATCACTATGAATTAGAAGCCAGCCTGAGGAGTGAATTCAAGGTCAGCCTGGACTAGAGTGAAACACTACCTCAAAACACACACAAAAAAAAAAAAAAGAAAGAAAGAAAAATAAAGAAAAAATACACACACACACAAGAAATAAAGGAAGAAAGAAGAGAAGAAGCCGGGCGTGGTGGCGCACGCCTTTAATCCCAGCACTCGAGAGGCAGAGGTAGGAGGATCCTCGTGAGTTCAAGGCCACTCTGAGACTACATCGTGAATTCCAGGTCAGCCTAGACTAGAGCGTGTCCCTACCTCAAAAAACAAAAACAAAAAAAGAAAGAAGAGAAGAGAAAAGAAAGGAAAGGAAAAGAAAAGAAAAAGAATGGGATCAAGAACAAAACATTGTGCCAGGCGTGGTGGCGCTTACCTTTAATCCCAGCACTTGAGAGACAGAGGTAAGAGGATTGCCCTGAGTTCCAGGCCACCCTGAGACTACATAGTGAATTCCAGGTCAGCCTGGACTAGAGCAAGACCCTACCTCAAAAAAACAAACAAACAAAAAACCCCACATTGCATATCTTTCATCATAATTAGAAGCAAGTCACTAGGTATAGCCCATGCTCTAGGGGAGATTGTCCAAGGATAAAGGGTTTACTGGAAGCCATCCCAGAATGCTTACCATACTATATACACACAGGATAAATCATGGAAATTATTCTGGATGTTCTAGAATTTACACTGGTTTTGATTCTTTTTAATATTTTTATTATATATATTTGAGAGAGACAAAGAGAGAGTATGGGCATAGGGCCTCTTGCCACAGCAAATGAACTCCAGATGCATATACTACTTTGTGTGTCTGTTTTTATGTGGGCACTGGGGAATCAAGCCCATATCAGTAGGATTTGTAAGCAAATGCCTCTAACTACTGAGCCATTTCACCAGCTCTCAAATTCATACTGTCCTGACATATTTTTTATATATTTTATTAATTAATTAATTTATTTATTTAGAGAGAAAGGTCACACCAGGGCCTCCTGCCACTGCAAACTAACTCCAGATGCATGTGCCACTTTTTGCATCTGGCTTTACGTGGGCATTGGAGAATCAAATCTGAGTCATTACGTTTTTCAGGTCCAGCCCCTGTCCTGTCATCTTTTAAGAACATGCATTCAGTAGCCAAAGTGAGTTTAGTTTTTCATGAAGTGTTTTCATTTTTGCTATCAATAATCCAGTAGAATTAGCATTAACCTCAATTTTCTTGATAAACAGATGTACAGAGTAACTTGGTCAAGAGCAAATTAACTGTAAATGTGGGACATAATGTCTTGATTCTAAGCCATATTCTCCTTCCATTTCATTGTCACTGCCTCTTGAGTGGTACAATTTTGCATTGAAAGCTATTAAAGAAAAAGCATTATACCTCTAAACTTATATACAGGTATGAATTTTTTACTATAGAGTTTTCATAAATATGCACATATATGTTACATATGTATAATATATATGAAGAGAAAGAGGGACATAAGATACCATTCTATCTTTTTAGATTTTTTTTCATATTGTCAATAATTAGATACATTGTATGAGCAAGTCTTGTGATGGTATCCACATTTCCCTCCTCCCTGTCCCCACCCCTCTGGGGACCCTCCTAAGTGGGCTTACTGGACCATTTCATGGCATAGGAGGTTATGGATTGTATAGAGGCAGCCAGTTTTTTTTTTTTTCTCCCCCACCATCTTGCCACTTCCTCAAGGGTTTCCTATGGGCTCTGTATCACAAGTTAGGGGTGGTTCATCTCCTGACTGGGTGACAGGCAGCATCTCCAGTCCTGATGGTAGGATTTGGGTTCTTCATGTTCTTTCTGGCTTCTGAAACATACAAACAGAATCTCCAGCAGAGAGTGAGATCAGTATAGGTTAAATGAGGCAAACATTGTTAATTTGATGAGATTCTAATGGGTATAGCCTCTCTTTAGATCTCTGGTTAGTGGGGATTTCCCCTTGGAGCCCAGATTCTTGGTCCTCATATGGGATTGCCATGGATCCCAGTTCCATTTAAGGGTTACCTGCCTCTGAGCGGATCTCTTAGCCAATTAACAAGCCGTTGATTACCCACCTAGGTTTAGCACCACTGTTGCATGGATGAGCACTTCTTGGCTTACTGGTCTCTACCAGTCTTCAGCATTCTCGTAGCATCATTCAGTGTTGTGTATCAATGACCTCTGCTTTCTTGAAATATCCTTGGTCAATTTCCCCTGACAGCTTGTGTAACGCTTTCCAGCACTACACATGCTACCATCTGGAGCCTGGATTCCATTCTGAATTAAGCAGGGTCTCTTGGTGTTTTATAATGACAATCTAGTATCTTCAGCAGTAGGGTCTTACCTTTTGCCTGGGACAGGTATTCAAGAGCTTTGACATAAACCAGTCTTATTTTAGGGGACCTCATGGGTCTCTTGGATCAACAGCTCAATGTGGGAAGTAACCAATGACTGGGACTAGGAGTTACAGGCCAAAGCAATTTGTTTTTAGATTTTTTTTTTTTTGAGGCAGGGTTTTACTGTATCCCAGGCAGACCAGAGATAGAACTCACCCAGTAGCCCAGGCTGTCCTCAAACTCCATATCTCAGCCTCCCAATTGCTAAGATTATAGGTGTGAGCCACCATGCCTTAAACCCTTCTATATTACATCATTTAGGCTTTACAGTGTTATTCTTTCAATGTTATGGAATCATTTCAATATAAATTTTTGTTTCAAATTGTTTTGTTTTTCTGTGTGTGTGCACATGCATGTAGGCATGCCAGGGTCTCTTGGTATTCAACCAAATGTCTGTCCAGCTTTACATGGGTGGCTGGGGAGTTGAACCCAGGCTAACAGGTTTGGCAAGTAAGTGCCTTTAACCACTGAACTATTTGCCCAAGTCCTCATTTTAGTACCATTTTAAGGTGTACAACATCTGTATTATGCATTATGACTCTGCCCTAATAGATGCTATTAGCCTGAAACTATATATTTGTCAAATGGAGTGGTGGCCAAATTAAAAAAAGCAACACTGGCCTAATGACTCTGTTCTCCCTTGTCATCCCCTGGTCCTCTAGACTCCCAGTTCTTGAGGCAGGGGTGTGGGAGGTCCAAATGAGAGTCAGACCATATCCTCTAGACTCTTCTGCTGCCTCCTTTGCTTGGAGTGACAGAGCAGTGTGGGTGAATGGTGTTCTGCTCACTGTAGGTAGTCTCAAGTTATCTTTCTCTGTTTCAAAGTTTGACCTTCTTCCATATGTTTCAGTACGTGAAGTTTGAGCCTACACCCAGGACCGCTCATGTCTGAGATGAAAATGGCAGGGTGGTCATATAAGCACAGATAGATTATGGTCCTGGCCTGGGTTCATTATCTTGAAGTGCAGAGCAGGAAATGGAAGGGCCAAGGTTATGAGCCATTATAATAGTGGTAGTTAAAAGTCATACCCATCCCATTACCCTGGAGTAAGAAGAAGAATGGTTTTTTTTTTTTTTTTTTTTTTTTTTTGGTTTTTTGAGGTAGGGTCTCGCTCTAGTCCAGGCTGACCTGGAATTCACTATGTAGTCTCAGGGTGGCCTTGAACTCATGGCAATCCTCCTACCTCTGCCTCCTGAGGGCTGGGATTAAAGGTGTGTGCCACCACGCCCGGCAGGAGATGAATTTTTGTCTTTAAGGAATTTGTTAACTTCTCAGAATATCCTTGTAAAATGGTTAGTAGAAAATTTGGAATCTTTTTCATATAGATAATTCATATAATCATCTATGTAGGAAATCCTAAGTAATTTTTAAAAAGTAAGAAAAATAAAATCTTCCTACAAGTAATAAGTGAATTTGGCAAAGTCTTATGAATAATCAGAGGATAGTGCTTTTTTTAAATAGGAACTTTTTAATCCTTTTTAAAAGCTTCTAATGTAAGCATCCCATAGTTTTCATTAATCATGAGTTTCAGCCTTAAAAAAAAAAAAACCTCAATTCCAAAGCCATATCTGATGGTTATTTTTTCATCAGCACCCTTCTAGCCTGGGTGGTGAAGCAATAAGCCCCTGTAAATCCTCAGTGGCATGGTATAGATGAGAATCTAAGACTTTAATTATATGTCATCTTATTCATAACAATCAATTCCAGGAAGGGAAAAATGACTGTTGTTATAAAAGACATATTATGTGAGAATCATTCCTTGTTAAGCAAAAATGATACTGTGTTATAGCATATACAACAATGGGAACTGATTCGGAAATGTGACCTGTCTCAGAAACAACATAATAGTGGAAGTTGTCAAAATGGAAAGTGTGTGATTGTGAGATGCAGCCTTCTCAGAAATATTCTTTCCTGGCCTGTTTAGTTGTGCTTTTGTTGCTTGTCATGCATGAATGACTGCAGTACTTTCTATCAGGGGAAGTAGGAGCCTCAGTGTCACTTGTTGATTTTCTTAATCCCCCCTCCTTTGTGATTTTTTTATGTCAGATCTAAAATGAAAAGCCTGTAAATATAATGATTATCACATGGATAATCACCTGCATTAGGAACCGCCCTGCTCCTCTGTCCTAACCTTAGCTGTTCTCCACATGTCACAGCCACTCTGTGGTTGGATTTTAACCTGACTGCTTCATTAGATCTGTGAAACTCAGTACGAGGCGCCCTGGGGCAGCACAGATGGGGGACTTGCTTGTTTTCTTTTCTCACTTTTACTGCAATGGCACACTAAAAAGTCCTTTTCAATTTAGTGTGATCAGTTCACTTGGAATTACCCTTGATATTTGGAATCTGCCTTACTCTTCTGCCTATCATCCATGCTCATTCTTTCGTCCCTGTTTCCTGCCATAACGGCTTTTCTTTCTGTTCCTTTACGCAGTGAATCTTAGAGTGAAAATTCTGCTTGAAATTCTTACTGGGTCAAACTGTTCCCCTCTGTTGTTTTGTTTGTTTTGTTAAGAGGTAAAAATAAATGCTGTTCCATCATTGTCTTCAAACACCTTCTGATCAGAGGTTAGCTGTGGGAAAGTCTATAGTGATGAGACCACTGCCTTCTCCAAAGCTGTGACTTGGGGCACCAGCCAAAGACCAAAGGAAGGTCAGAGGAAGTCAGAGATAAGATCATCTTAAACCATAGAACAAGTGCTCAGCAAACCTGTGTGAGGAGGCACTAAGATTGAAAATTGAATAGGCTTTTCTTGAGTACATCCTTCCTCAGCCAGAAATATGTTGGTGCTTGAAATTGTTTACAGATGTGAAAATGCTCTAAGGCATGGTTTCCTTAAAAAAAAAAAATCTCTGCCTGGGGAGATTGCTCAGTGGTTGGATAAAGGCACACACTTGCAAAACCTGCCAGTTAGTCCTGGTTCAGTTCCCTAGCCACCCACATAAAGCTGGACCCAAGGGCTGGAGAGATGGCTCAGCAGTTAAGGCACTTGCCTCCAGTGCCTAAGGACCCCAGTTCAATTCCCCAGTACCCACATAAGCCATACCCACAAGGAGGTGATCCTGGTGCACTCTCTCTTTCTCTGTCTCTCTCTGCTTGAAAATGAATAAATAAACTATTTTTAAAAAGCTGGACCCAAAAGGTGGCACACTGTCTGCCATTCCATCTATATAGGTACACCCATACACACACATGTGTAAATAAATTAATATTAAAATAATAATCTGAAGCCAGGCATGGTGATGCACCCAGCACTTGGGAGGCAGATGTGGGAGGATTGCTGTGAGTTAGAAGCCACCCTGAGACTATATAGTGAATTCCAGGTCAGCCTGGGCTAGAGCGAGACCCTACCTCAAAAAAAAAAATAAAACCAATAATAATCTGAAGAGGCACATGTTTATAATCCCAGCACTTGTGAGACAAGCAGGAAGATAGAAAGTTCAAGGCCAGGTTGGATTACATATGTACTTCTATCATGTCATGAGCAAAACACACACATGTGGGGAGAGAGAGAATAGGGATGGTGACACAACTGTAATCCAGCACTCAGGAGTTAGAATGAAGGAGGACTAAAAGCTCTAGCCCAGCCTGAGCTACATGATAGGATCCTGTTCCAAGGTTTAATCCCTAGCACTGTTCTCCCCCCCCCCCTGCAATTTAACTATTGAAGGTATGAAAATATCATGTAATGTTTTCCAGTTGTTATAAATAAGCTATTTTTTTTTTTTTTTTTGGTTGTGGTTGTGGTTTTTCCACAAGGTAGGGTCGCATTCTAGCTCAGGCTGACCTGGAACTCACACTGTAGTCTCAGGCAGGCCTTGAACTCAAACAATCCTCCTACCTCAGCCTCCCCAGTACCTGGATTAAAGGCATGCATCACCACACCTGGCAATAATTCAGTCTTGTTTTGTTTTTGTCTCATCAGACATGGCTAACTTGGTCCTGTTTCTGCTTCTCCTAGGAAATAGCCTTTCACTTAGCACTTATTAACTTCAATGCTAAGCTGCAATCATGCATTTTGACCTTTTCCAACGCTTGTCCTATTAGGATATTGGACCATAAATGCATACATATGCTGATCCTTAGTGTTTCCAGCAACATGTAGGTAGTATCCATTTTGTGCTGGAGACACTGGCTGTACTTTCTGCCTTACATGGTTTGGTGCAGCATTCGTTTTAGTTAAGTTGGATCTGCTCACTACTCAGGCTCAAATCCCATCCTTCTATTAATATCTCTTGGCAAAGATAATTTTGGAGGAATGTAAGTTAAAATGTAGAGGTCCTTGACAGTTGTCTGCAATTTTTTTTCACTTTCAAGAGGGAAGTACAGTTGACGAGTAATATTGCCTCCATTTTCTATCAGTCCTAAAATTAAAATGTATACACAAACCAAACAAGATGGAAGGAATTTGGATACACAGACATGTGTGCATGTGTGTGTGTGTGTGTGTGTGTGTGTGTTGTCATTTAAGAATGTGTTAGAGGGCTGGAGAGATGGCTCAGCGGTTAAGGCACTTGCCTCCAGTGCCTAAGGTTCCGGGTTCAATTCCCCAGGACCCACATAAGCCAGACCCACAAGGTGGTGGCCCTGGTGTGCTCTCTCGCTCTCTCCCTCTCCCTCTCTCTCTCTCTCTCTCTCTCTCTTTCTGTATGTATGTATCTGCTTGAAAATGAATAAATAAAATATTTTTTTAAAAAAGAATTTGTTAGAAAGGCATTAGAAGCGAGCATGGTGGCGCACACCTTTAATCCCAGCACTTGGGAGGCAGAGGTAGGAGGATCTCCGTGAGTTCAAGGCCACCCTGAGACTACATAGTGAATTCCAGGTCAACCTGGACTAGAATGAGACCCTACCTCGGAAAAAAAAAAAAAAAAGGAAGGCATTAGAGTATATACTCATGTTCAGTTCGTGTTCTTAAGATATTTAAATCTTTAAGAACTTTTTAAAAGAATTATTTATTTATTTGCAAGCAAAGATAGACAGGGAGAATGGGCACGCCAGCACCTCCACCTGCTGCAAACAGATTCCAGGTACATTTGCCATTTTGTGCATCTGACTTTATGTAGGTACTAGGGAATCAAACTCCGGTCATTAGGCTTTGCAGGCAAGCACCTTAACTGCTGAGCCATCTCTCCAACCCTGAGAACTTTTTATGTTAACATATTTTGTGGCCAAGGAGATGGCTCTGTGGTTGTACAAATATGAAGCACTGAGTAGAGTAGTAACAGAAAGATCCTAGGGCTCACTGGTAAACCAGTCTAACCAAAACACAGCAAGCTACGGATTCAGTGAGACTCTATCTCAGAGAAATAAAGTGGAAGAGCAGTAGAGGACTACCTGGTATCATCCTCTATCCTCCACATGTGTGGACACAGGGCACATACACCTGTATATGCACATGCCCCACAATACGATATACAGATACACACCAAAAAAAAATTTTAGCCATCTCTTAAATGTTAACTTTTGCTACATTGTCATCTTATATGAAAAAGAGAATGTGGCCGAGCGTGTGGCACACACCTTTAGTCCCAGCACTCTGGAGGCAGAGGAGGAAGATCACTGAGTTTGAGGCCAGCCTGAGACTAAAGAGTGAGTTCCAGGTCAGCCTGGGTTAGAGTGAGACCATACCTAGGAAAACCAAAAAGAGAGAGAGAAAAAAAAAACATGGAGGGGTATTTTTTTTCTGTTTGTTTTTTAAGATGAGATCTCACTTAAACCAAGCTGACCTGGAATTCACTATGTTGTCTCAGGCTGGCCTCGAACTCACAGCAATCTTCCTAATTCTGCCTCCTGGGTACTGAGATTAAGTGTGTGCCATCACACCCGGCTCCTTTAAATTTTTTTCTTTTTTTTAACAAAGTGTTCTAAAGTAAATTACATATTCTGCCGGGCATGGTGGTGCACGCCTTTAATCCCAGCACTTGGGAGGCAGAGGTAGGAGGATCACCATGAGTTCGAGGCCACCCTGAGACTGCATAGTAAATTACATATTCCATGATATCTTATTCCCAAATATTTCTAGAAAGGTCTTTTAAAAAATTAAAGACATTTCATAATTTTTCTAACTCCCATTTTATATTCAGCTTTCAATATTTGTTCAGAAAGTGTTATTTCAGACAAGATCCAGCTACGGTCCATACATTTCTCTTGGTCATTTTCCTCTTCCATCTTTATCATTGACATTGATTTGTTAAAAGGACAAGACCAATTATCCTGTAGATACCTGCCTTTATAGACATATTCATTTTCTTTCTCACTATATGCTTTCATTTATTCATCTTTCTGCAGTATTTCTTGGTGAATTCAAGTTATTGGACTAAAGTTTTGACTAATTTGTACTGAAATGTTTTGGTCAGAATTCTTCATACATGTTACCATGAACATCACACTGAAGTAAAAGGCCCAGAATATTTAGTGACCTTATTATTAATGTTGATAAATGGTATGATTGGTCACTGTGTTAAAATGATGACAGCTTGATCCTTCTGTTATAAAGTTACACTTTGTTCCTTGTGACCAGCATGCAATCCCTGCTGCTTTGATTCCATGGAAAGACCCAGTTCACCCTCATCTTTCACCCAGTGAATCGAACATCCACTGATAATCCCTGTCTATAAAAGTTTCATTATGAGGATTGCAAAATGCTGGGTTTTTTTCCTGCATCTCTATAGCTACAGCAGGTATTCTGTGTACATAAGAGCTTTCTGAGAGGTATTATTTTAATTAGAACTATAACCACCAGCTCATTCCTTAGGTTTCAAGTGATTGTCTTTCTTTGTGGAGTTCAGAACACCTGAACTCAGGATGGCAGCTGCAGTAGAAACATGTACTACATCTTCTTTATTCTAACTTGTGAAGTGTGTTGACATTATGCTACCTCTTCCCCCCAACCCCATGCCAAGAGAAAAAGGAAATCTTTTTTGGTGTAAGAATAAAAATTGAACTATGTGAGTATATTGAGATAATTGTATAAAAAGAAGACTTTGAATGAGTTTCAAAATGTATTATTTCTTCATTACCTAGCACTTTATAATTAACTGGGTTTTTTTTTTTTTTTGGTTTTTGTTTTTTTCTTTAGGAAGCTGACACTTTTGCTAGAGAGCAAGGCTTTGAGGTGAGTTAACCCACAATTGCACACTAAACAGATCCTAAAGGTTTTTTCTAGCTGATAATGAAGTTCTTTTGGACAGTGATTGATGTGCTATTATACTCTCAGAGCCTCCCAGCAGTTGCCATGGAAACCTGGCAGTCGTCATGGTTTCTTTGTTCTGCCAGCACAGTGTTATGACGCACTCTGCTAGGTCTGCACCCAACATCGCCTACAGATGTTATTTATTGAATTTTGAAAAGCCTCTTGGGAAGCCAAGAGGTTGGGCACGGTTTCAAGCTGCCTCTGCAGATATGGGGCCTGTCAGTTTGTTCAGTTAAAAAGCTGCCTCATTAGCTGCATTACATTTCGTGAGGATCCACTGCAAAAGCAGCAGTGAAGCAGGACTAAGTGGTGAAATAGAATGTCGCTTGATCATCTCAGTCCTATCACATGTAGATTATCATTATGCAAATTAATTTCCAAAAGGTTGTACTTAATAGTTGTTAGGAGCTGATTAATTTAAATCCCGCTTATGAACTTCCTTTTTGAACATCTTTTTTATGTCTTCTCTCCCTCTCACTTTTTTTATTAACATAGAATATCATTTTCTGAAGTTAAATATTGATAATTGGCTTTAATTTCTAGGTCTTGATTCTATTTTTCTGATAGAATTACTATCCTGTCAAGATTCAAAACTCCATGTGGTTCTTGTTGGCAAAATTAAGATCCAGTCAAGAACATGTTTTTGTCTGTATAATATCCATCTTCCAATTGATTGTTAGAAAACACTGTCTTCAATATGAACCCAGGCTAATTGACTAAATAACTGAGTTTGAGTCTTTTATGATTATATTTATTGTGCCAGAACTATGTAGAATGCTGTGTTCTATTCAGCAACTTGGAAATATTAAATAATAATAACCTTTAAAAATTAATGTGGGGGCTGAAGAAATGGTTCAGCCATCAAGATGCTTGCCTACAAAGCAAAAGTACCTGTGTTCAATTCCCTAGTACCCAGGTACGTAAAGCCAGATGCACAAGGTGGCACATGTATCTGGAGTTCATTTGCAGTGGCTGGAGGCTAGAGAAATGGGAGGCATGCCCATTCTCTCTCTCTCTCTCTCTCTCTCTCTCTCTCTCTCTCTCTCTCTCTCTCTCTCTCTCTCTCTCTCTCATTCTTTTAAATAAATTTATTAAATAAATTTATTAATTAATGTGGGAGCTGGGCATGGTGGCATACACTTTTAATTCTAACACTCAATAGGCTGAGGTAGGAGGATCACTATGAGTTTGGAGCCAGCCTGGGACTACAAAGTGAGTTCCTGGTCAGCCTGGTCTAGAGTGAGACCCTACCTCGAAAAACAAAACAAACAGAAATTAATGTGGAGCTGGAGAGATGGCTCAGCAATTAAACATGCTTGCTTGCAAAGCCTGATGGTCTGTGTTGTCCCAGGTTCAGTTTCCCAGTACCCATATAAAGTTAGATGCACAAAGTGGCATAGGCATCTGGAGTTCATTCATTTGTAGTGGCAAGAGGCCCTGGCATACACAGAAAGACTCTCTCTCTCTCTCTCTCTCTCTCTCTCTCTCTCTCTCTCTCTCTGTCTCTCCCTCTCTCTCCCTCCCTCCCTCCCTCTCTCCTTCCTTTCCTTCTCCTTGAAAATAAATAAAAATATATATTTAAAAATTTACTGTTACTGGAGCTGGGATATAGCAGATCTCTCCTTTATTTGTATACTCAATGTTCTCTACCATCTCCAGAAGCACTGATTGGACAGTACTAGTTAGCTGATTTTTAGCTCTTCTAAGAAAGGTATATGAACTTATGATGGAATGATTATTTAAGTATACTAAAGGCAGATTTAGGGCTGGAGAGATGGCTCAGCGGTTAAGGCACTTGCCTCTAGTGCCTAAGGCCCTGGGTTCAATTCCCCAGGACCCACATAAGCCAGACCCACAAGGTGGGTGGTTCTGTTGCTCTCTCTCTCTCTCTCTCTCTCTCTCTCTCTCTCTCT
>PVHP010029652.1:0-22117 GCA_004024765.1 Zapus hudsonius
TATAATTTTGCCTCTCTTTTGTCTCTTTTTATTGAAATTCTTGTTTCCTTGTATCCTACCCATTTCTAGGTTACCACCCCTTCTTGTGAGCTTTTCTCCATGATTTAGCACAAACTTAGGGCGCTAGAATCAGGCATGTGGGGGGAGGGAAGCCGATATATATGGCGATGAAGAGGGTTTATTTAGCCTTCACATTTATTCTCTGTTTTACAGGCGGCACAGTAAGACTCGGACATCTATACAGGCTCTGACTGTAGACCAGCCTAAACAGGTTAGTTGTGTAGTTGGAGACATAAGCAGGCCTAAATACTATATGTACTCTTCTTGAAAAGCATCTATAACATTGTAACAGGAAGCTCAAAATCAGTCCTATCTCTCCATGTGGCAGTTCCAGTCCTGGACCTCACTGTCCACATTGTTTACAGTCCTCTGGAATCCGGAACAACTGCCAGTTCTGCCAGTGACTTCCTAACCACACCTTAACTGTGTCCAGGAGGTGAACCTGTGTGTCATTCTCAAACTATTTACAAAGGTGTTAAAAGCAAAAAGCAGGAAACAGCTTTACATCTAGATGTATGTGGCATGATTGCAACTGTACTGTAGCAAAAGCACAGAGGTACCTCATGGAAGACTGCTCGGCAGGCATATTCCCGGTAGACCTCAGTGACTGTTCCGTGTTCCAGGTCTGCCTCAGCAGTCTTTCCGGTGTTCATGTTTGCTTATTAACTTCTGCACACAAACATGATTATACATAGATTCCTGCTGCTTTCAGGTAATATTGTCCTTATTTCCTTGTAAAAACTGCTTTTCTACACTTGTGTTTATAGCTATTTCTTCCCAGTGTTCATGTTTGTTGATGGTCTATCATACTGAGTGAAATTTTCAAGAGTACCATTTGCACCTTGTATCGTCAGCTTTTAACTTAATTTCAGAGTATGAATAGACTAAAAATTATATTTAAGCCCTCAGTTATATGGTATTGTATTTTAAAAACCACAGAATATTGAATATGGTCAAGTGATTAATAAAAGGTGATAGGTCTGGCATGGTGACTCATACCTACAACTTTAATACTTGGGAGGCTGAGGGAGGAGGATCATAAGCATTAGGCAAACCTGGGCTATGTAGGAGATGCTATCTGAAAACAAAATCAAAAAAAGGTAATGTAATTCTTGTTGAAAAACAGATCAAGTTTAGTTCTGTGCCTAGCTATTATTCTGGTTCTAAAAGATTAGTTTCTGGGCCTTCTACCTTGGCACTAGCTTGCATCCCATGTAGTAATAAGTATATACCTATGCGTATTGCCTTCTGCCTCATCGTTGGCTTGCATCTCATGTTGTGACCTGTGTGTTCTTGTATGTGTTGCCTGAGACATACAGCCCAGGAATTCACTTAATTCTGTCTGGGTTTATTTCAGTCTAAACTCTTTTACTGATATTGTGTGTATTGTGTTTTTTTCAAAGATAATTACATCAGTGATAACACATATGGAGAATAATGCTTAGCAAGTATAGAAGGCGTCCATGTCCTTGCATGTGGAATCATGAGTAAAGATACGGTTAGGGCACCCGTGAAGTAGCGGATATCAGAGTGGCTTCTTCATTTCCCCTCCAGCATTTCCTCACCCTGTTCATGAACCCCTTCTCCCTCATACTTGGGATAACTCTAGCACTTTCAGAATCCCCAGGGTTTCTAAGCACTGCTTGTCAACTTTCTTTTGCACATGCAAATGGACTGATTTGTGTTCCTATTCATTTGCAATTGTAAATCTCTGGCATTTAAGATCTCAAGACTTGGACTTGTTACCTGGCATCAGCACCCTGGTGGAGAGAAATCCTTTTCACTGAGTAGAACCAAAACATCCAAGCATACCTGCTTAGAGCCTGCAGATGGGTGGTGAGGGTTGCTGTGGAGACATGTCATCCAGTTCTCTATGAGGAAAGTTCTCTTTACTACGGCCATGTCTTGCCACAAGAGAAAAAAAGGAATTCTAGGGGATTATTAAATAGATGGCTCTGGATCAAGTTGCAGTGCTGTGTACATTTGTCAGTCTTCCATCCTATCTATGATGGCACATGTTCCCTTTCAGAAACGCTGTGAGAGAGCCGGGCGTGGTGGCAGAGGTAGAAGGATCACCTTGAGTTCAAGGCCACCTTGAGACTACATAGTGAATTCCAGGTCAGCCTGGGCTAGAGTGAGACCCTACCTCGAAAAAAAAAAAAAAGAGAGAGAGACGCTGTGAGAAACATGTAGATATCCTAAGTTAGCCCATTTGACTTTACAACTTGTAATGGTAATTTTTAATTTTACATGTTCTTTTTTTCTAAATTTTTATCCCCAGAGCATCTCATTCACCGAGGGCTTGAGAACTTCTGCCTCCCTGTCTTCAGCCAATGCCTCCTTTTACCCACTTCCTGCCTCTCCTTTGACCCCTCCTGGTCTACCTGATTTCAAGAACAGCAGCAGCTCCCTTGTGGATCCCCAGGCTCCCTTCATCAAAAGCACAGCAGCAGAGAGAAGCAGCAGAGCAGCATCTGAAGGCTCCAGTGTACAGTCGACCCATCTCCCCGGACCTCCTGTGCTCCCGCCCGGTCCAGGTGTCAGGTTTTGTCGCGTTGTGAGCAGCCATGGTTCCATCTGTCCCATGGGACAGAGTCTCGATGCTTTCGATAGAAACGCAGAAAGGGCCAGTGGGGGGCTCAGAGATGCTGGTAGAAACGACAGTGGTGAGGATGGCTTTTCTACAGGTTCCTTCTTGTCCAGCGGAGAGTACTGGGGTGGCCAGCAGTGCCCGGGGCTGGGCCCTGTTTTCACATTTATAAATGCACAGCTGCAAGTGTCTGAAGAGTTCATAGACGATGACCCGGCAGACATATCTTTCTTTGCTGGAGGTTCGGAGGCATTTTCCTTTCCATACAGCTCTTTAGTCCCTCAGGAGCCCCAGGGACCTGTCCAGCCAACTGTGTCCCCTCCCTTCCAGCATCCAAAATCTACCCATTCCAGCCCAGACAGGTACTCCATCGAGGCAGTAGACATGAGTGTAGAAGATGACTTTGAATTTGGAGAGGGAAGTGACTTCAATGGCAATGTTCACCCCTCAGACACCTCAGAGCTGTTTGAAGTGAAAGCCCAGGCGAGCCTAATGCAGAGCCTTTTGAGTCCTTCTGAGACGAGCTCACTTCGGAACAACCAGTCTGAGAATAGCTCTCTCAATAACATGCCTCTGCATGGCGGGCTGTCCCTGCACACATCCAGCTCAGCCAATCAGTCTGAGGCCAGCTCCATGGTCAACTTCCCAGCCTACTCGGTGCGCTCTGAGTCCAGCTCAGCCTTCCAGTTCTCTGACATTATCGACCAGTTAGAACAGCTCAGCTACCCACCCACAACAGCCGAAGACTCCAGCAGCACAGACACTGACTCATGGGACTCTGAAGCTGAGGCACCCCTAGATGTGAGTCTTTTCTTCAGCAGCCCTTTTGCACAGACGGGTGGGGAGAGAGTCCCTTTAAATTTTCGGAACAACTTAAGGAGTTCAACTCCAGGGGAGCAAACAGATAAAAACCCATCTTGATAACCATCCAGACCCTTCCCCATTGGTGTAGCTCAGAATCATTTTGTTTAGACATAGGAAGTGATTGAGTTCCTGCTAGTCAGGAGTTTTCTAATTACTAGCTTTTTATACTTTTTGAATGTCAATTAAAACTTTCACTTGGAATGATGTTAAAACTTATACTTCTATTTTCAGGTACACAAGCATTTCCATCCAGTCCACCTAGAGGCTGATACATTAGCTTCTGTAGCTTTGTATGTTTTTTGGTGGTGGGGGGAATATGCTTTGATTCAAGTAAAAACTGGTGCTATCCATTTTTCATGTTAGGCTGTTCTGATTCATGTTGATCATTAGTAGACAGTGTTTATTATACTTTTTGGTACTGATTTTAAGATGAGCTATGCTTCCTATAATTAGTTAGGATGCAGGTTTTTGTCTGACTTATGCAGTCAGTACAATGTGAAATCTCTGCAGAATGCCTTGACAGCCTCCTAGCCCTGGGCAAGGCAGGAAGGGCTACAACCCGAGTGTGGAGGTATCCATGGGACTGTCCTGGTGCCCACGGCCTCTGCTTATTACTGACTTGAGACCTGAGGCAGTGGTGTGTTTAGAGTGGGCTGGCAGGGCCACTGTGGAAGCACGAGCGGCTTTTGTCCATCAGATAGTAAGTAGATTAATATGGCTGTAGCCAAGTAACAGTCAGTCCTACAAGTGGGCTTGAAATTCATGGTACAAGCTGTACAGGAGAGTCATTTCTTTTACTGGCACAGCAAGCTGTTAGGCAAAAATGACAAGAACATGAGAAATGCCCCAGGATGTGTCAGAGAAGTTGCTGCATTGCATCAGGTGGCTTATTTTACACAGTGTTAGCTGTTTCCAGTTGATACCACTGTGTATGTCATTCTGTCCAAGGCAGTGGGAGCATCAGTGAGCATGGGCTGAGGTACCCCGTTGAATGCTGTATGGTGGACCCCCTGATCTAAACCACTATGAAAGCTGGGCTGATGCTCGTGGCACAGATTGAATGTGTGTTTCAGCAGCAGCCACTGCATGAAGAGCCAGGGTAACAGATGTGGGCTTAGGCCAGCCCTGGTTGGACACTGTTGAATTTGTCTAATCCACAGGCTGTATTTTGTTTTGTGGGGTTGATGGTTGATGGCTGATCTTACCTGGAAATGTAACCCATATTTAAGGTTTCATTTTCTTTCTTTTTTTTTTTTTTTTTTTTTTTTTTTTTTTTTTTTTTTTTTTTTTTTTTTTTTTTGGTTTTTCGAGGTAGGGTCTCGCTCTAGTCCAGGCTGACCTGGAATTCACTGTGTAGTCTCAGTGTGGCCTTGAACTCATGGTGATCCTCCTACCTCTGCCTCTGGAGTGCTGGGATTAAAGGCGTGCACCACCACACCCGGCAAGAAAGGACAGTTTTAGCCCAGTGTGTAACCCTTGGATATGTGTTATGGGGAACAACTAATATACCTTTAAAATCTTTTTTTTTTTCTGTTTTTTTGAGGTAGGGTCTCGCTGTAGCCCAGGCTGACCTAGAATTCACTATGTAGTCTCAGGGTGGCCTTGAACTCATGGCAATCCTCCTACCTCTGCCTCCTGAATGCTGGGATTAAAGGTGTGCACCACCATGCCCGGCTTCTTTAAAATCTTTAAAATGCTTTTCCTGAATCTTAGTATTCATGGGTGATGGCTACCCTTCTTCTTAGTTTTCTCCTGATGAACATACCACTGATTCTGGGAAATTCTGTCTCCCTTTGTTTTATTAATTTGAGACATGGTTTCATATATTCTAGGCTGGCTTCAAACTCTTTTTTTAATATTTTATTTATTCATTTTCAAGCAGAGATACACACACACACAGAGAGAGAGAGAGAGAGAGAGAGAGAGAGAGAGAGAGAGAGAGAGAGGGGTCCTGGGGAATTGAACCCAGGGCCCCAGGCACTGGAGGCAAGTGCCTTAACCACTGAGCCATCTCTCCAGCCCCTGGCTTCAAACTCTTTATGTAGCCAAGGATGAACTTCTGATCCTACTGCCTCTACCTCCCTTGTGCTAGAATTACTACACCCAGTTTATTCTGTGCTGAGGATGAAACCCAGGGCTTCATGCATGCTGGGCAAGCATTCTACCAACTGAACTAAATCCCAAACCCATTTGTTTGTCTTTTTAAGGGAGCCTACCTTAGTATCTGGATAACAGGTGAGATGTGGGAGGGTTTAAGCTGACTCTCCTACCAGGCTGAGTAAAGTTAGGGTTATGAGAAAGGAACCGTCATCAGGAGTGGGGCTTCCCTCAAATCAGATTTCATCACACTCCCTCTTGGACATTCTTTTATTTTTTTTTAATAGCATTTGTTCACTTGTCAAGTGAGAATCCAGTTATCCCTACTAACTTGAGTATTACCCTAACATTTGGGCTCATTTCACCTCCGATTCCTGCTCTGACAACCATATGCTCTTTGGCTCTTCTGAGGAGTGGCTCAGTGAGAGAGGAGCCTGGTTATATAACCGGTGCCTTAAGTGCTGTCGTCGTTGCACTTTCTTGTTTACTCCAGTACAGTGCTGCGGATGCCAGGTTGGGAAAGGTTCTCAGGGCTAGCTTAATCGAGTAAACTCAAACCAATCCCCAAGCGCCTTTTTAAGCTCCTTCTCAGTATTAAAAAAGACAGGTAGGGCTGGAGAGATGGCTCAGCGGTTAAGGCACTTGCCTCCAGTGCCTAAGGTCCCGGGTTCAATTCCCCAGGACCCACATATGCCAGACCCACAAGGTGGTGGCCCTGGTGTGCTATCTCTCTCTCTCTCTCTCTCTCTCTCTCTCTCTCTCTCTCTCTCTCTCTCTGTATCTCTCTGCTTGAAAATGAATAAATAAAATATTTTTTTAAAAAAGACAGGTATTTCACTGGCCACTTGTGGCAAAGCTATCATTCTGTCCATACATTGGTCTAGGTACTCTGTTCGATCACAACATATGTTGTCATTTGGGCGTATGAAGCAACCGTTCGAATCTGGTCCATCAGTTCTTTTCCTGGTGACTCGAACTTAGTTGATAGTAGACCTGTTAGAAGACTCCTGACCGACCCATGGTTGTGAGTTAATCCAATCTACTGCGGCACTTGGCTGATACAGGCTTAGCTGGGTTGCGGATTCTCCTCGTCCACCCTTTCCCAGTGTAACCCTCGGTGTTTTGAATCTTCATTTAACTCGTTCAGAGCTGCTTCGTATCTTTGATGAGCTAATAGCTATTCCAATCAGTAAAGTACAACAATGGCCCGGCATGGCAGACATCTCTAGTGATGTGGTGAGTCTGTCCTTGATTCCATCCAACCTGAGTGTAGCCGTTTCCTATGCCACTCTGTCCTTTGCTTGGACTGGTGCAACTAGAAATGACCTCTGGGACACCAGCTGTAGACATTGCTTCCCACAGGCCAGGGATCAAATAGCACATGAATGTCAGGCTGGCTGTGGCTGGGTGGAATTTCACAGGTGCTTGTGGTTCAGCATTGATAGGGTGTTAATCTCAATATCCCCTTTGCGGCCTATGCCTGGGTGGGGGTCTGTAGAGTCAGTCATACTTGCGGAGTCTGCCTCTTAGTTTGAGCTCTGATGCAAGCTCTATATTCCCAGCTTTGGGCTGGTCTATGTCCATGTCATCTTCCTCATGTGAGGCCTTGAGTTGGCTTGGCCTTCTCTTCTTGCCGATTTCTGGAATGTTGGGGTGTTCCCTCTTGGACATTCCTTTTGGTTTTTCGGGGTAGGGGCTCACTCTCTAGCCCAGGCTGACCTGGAATTCACTATGTAGTCTCAGGGTGGCCTCGAACTCATGGTGATCCTCCTACCTCTGCCTCCTGAGTGCTGGGATTAAAGGCATGCGCCACCATGCCCGGCTGGACATTCTTTTTTTTTAAAAGGTTGTACTTTTTTTTAAAAGGTTGTACTTTTTTTTTAAATATTTCATTTATTCATTTTCAAGCAGAGAGAGAGAGAGATTGAGATCGAGTACACCAGGGCCACCACCTTGTGGGTCTGGCTTATGTGGGTCCTGGGGAATTGAACCCGGGACCTTAGGCACTGGAGGCAAGTGCCTTAACTGCTGAGCCATCTCTCCAGCCCTGGACAGTCTTAATACATTCTGTTCTCAGCTGTTTTCTGATAGGCCTCCTAGAAAAAAAATGGTTGGGTTTGTTTTCTGCTAGTGGAACCACACTTTCTTGAGATTATTTTTTATGTTACTAGCGTATGTTCAAAATATTACAAGAGCAGAAGGAGAAGTATTATAAGCCTCTTCCATCTCCTTGTCAACATTGCTAACACTTGGCCATACTTGACCCCATCGCTCCCTTTCTTTTCTTCTAAGGTGTTGGTTTGTACTACTGAGGATGGATCCTGAGGCTTTATGCATGTTAGGCAAACTTTCTACCACTGAGCTCCACCTTCAGCTTTACTTTTTACTTTATCTCTTTACTTTTTTTTTTTTTTTTTTTTTTTTTGGAGGATCTTACTAAGCTGCCCATGAGGGTCTTGGACTTTCAGTCCTCCTGCCTTTGTTCCCACATGCTGGGATTACAAGCTTGTACCACCATGCCAGCCTCTTCTAAAAATTTTTTTTTGTTGTTGTTATAACATCTGGAGTTTGTTTGCAGTGGCTGGAGGCCCTGGTGCACCCATATTCTCATTTGCATTCTCTCTTACTCCCTTTTTCCCTCCCTCTCTCTCCTTGCAAATAAATAAATAAATTATTTTTAAATGCCTGGGCATAGTCGCATACACCTGCAAACCCAGCAATCAGAAAGCAGAGGAAAGAGGATCATGAGTTCAGGGACAGCCTGGGCTACATAGTAAGACCCTGTTTCAAAACAAAAACAAAACATTAACTTGCTTATTAACATTTTCTTTGTTTAAATCAGTATACAAACATGATTCGCTTCTTGCATTTGGCTCTTATTTTAGTTAGACCAATATTGCACACCTATTTTAGCCAGTGCCTTGTAAGAGAAGCTAGGCCAGTGATACTGCCTCAGATCCCAAAGCCTGGATTGCCTTCCCTGGTGTTTGGGGTCTGACCCTTGTATCAGTTTCTACAGCCCCACGTGGCTGCATCTTCTCCAAGCGGAGGGACCGAAGCAATTATGGGACAGGCCCAGCATCCCAGGTAGCCATGGTGACAGGTGATTTTCGGAGTCAGGTTTGGATAAATCTGGATAAATTTTAAATAACTTTTCTTTTGGAGGGTGTTCATAATACATCACAGGTTTTCCTTTTCAGTGAAATAATCTGTTTAAAAATCAGCTGTGGGCTAGGGATTTGTCTCAGTCCATGGAGTGAAGAAGTATTGGGTTTAATCCTTACCACTGCATAAACCAGGCTTGATGGTACATGCATATAATCCCAACACTCAGGAGGTGGAGGTAGGAGGATCAAGAATTTATAGTCACCCTTGGCTACTAGTAAGTTTGAGGCCAGCCTGGGCTGCATAGACTCTTGTCTCAGAAAAAAAAAAAAAAAAGTCAGCTGTCCCTTTTTCTGAGTTCAGAGACTGGGAACAAAAAGGCACAGGCACCTGCCACCAGTACATCTTTCTCCTGTGCTGCTTGAGCCCCTATGTCACTACTGTTCCACCTTAGGAAAAGGTGGTGGAGAGTAGTTAAATTTGAGAACAAGTGGTTTGCCCAAAAGCCACTGAGCTCAGAGACAGCGTTGGGACTTGCCATTGTTAGCATGCCTGTGTTTTGTGGCATATCTGTGGCAGCGACCCATCCCTCCAGCTGCTGGACAGATGTGGAGATGGAAGGAATTTTCAGTCGGGAGACAGTTCCCAAGAACAATGAGATGGAAGTGACTGCACAGTTAACAGTTCTCTCTCCGTCCTTGGGTCTCCTTAGTTATAGCCCAATAATGCCTAAAGTGGGGCACAGACCTATGCTGCCTGGGGCAAGACCCCTATTAAAGCTGTACTAACCTCATAGGAGGAGCAAGAAGCTAGTAGGAACAGCTGGCAGTCATAGCCAGTGTGTCCAGGTGGAGGAATGACAGTGGCCAGGTGTCTTGACACAGATAGATGAGAGCAGCCAAAGTGCCAGTTTGGGTGGAGAGGTAAGACCTTACAGGTATCCCCGGTAGTGCAAGTAACCAGCAAGCAGTGCCTAATATAGACATTAAGTGCACTACTCACAATATTCTCTGCTTTAGAGAGTTATTTTTATTATGTCTATTTTTGTATTTGTTTCCAAAGTCCTAGTATTTTATATAAGTCACACTATGAATATTTCAATATTTTCTGTTGCCAAGATGCCTGCACTAGATAGACATGTACAATTCTGTGTGTGCACTTGTATGATCCTGAACCATCAGTACTCGTATATGCCTTTTTATGTGGTAAAGGTATTCTGAGTCTGGCATTAGCATCCCCTGCGCTTATGAGCACTTTTGTTTTAAGTAGTATTAATGACCAAAGGAGAGTCACTAACACGTCCAAAAGTTTAATGTGAAAGCTTTCAGATCTGTTGGTATCAGTCCCATCATTGTCTTGCTGGGTGGTTCTGTCCTTTCTAATGGCTTTGGTGCACAGGTACATTTTGTTGTGCTTTTTTCTGGCAAGTTTCTCCACTGTTCTGCCTGAGCAGCAATTGTAATGCACAGCACACATGTTCTTAGCTGTTTATATGCCAGCTGATGCTGATATGTACTGTATATCTTCAAGATACACTTACTCCCTCACATCAAAAGGAAACAATTACTTCATACCAGAATTGTCAGTAACCTCTCAGGCACACCATTAATGTTTGTTCTCAAGTCCATGTTCTCGGTTTGTCACAAGCGGCAAACATTGTCGTCCTCCTCCCATGCAGTAGCCTATGCCACAGAGTCCACTAATGTTTGAGACTCTGTCTTTTGCGTGAAAGCATGTGTGTTCAGTCATTCCTCTAGGAAATGAAGAACAGAGCTGGAATTTCCTTATTTGCATTGAACATGTTCACTCTTTAAAGAGACATTTTTGTTGTCCGGTTTGTGGTACTTATAAAACTTGCTTTCCATTAAAATTTCCATCTATAAATTTGCAGATATGTACTAACTGAAAAAATTTTAATTGTTTATTCAATAAAATAAGGAAATACTATGAATTTTTAAATGGGCTTTTAGCTTTCTTTCCCTTTCCTTAGAGTATTGATTTATATAAGTTACAGATGATTTTACATGTTAAATTAGTACCTAAAATAGTTCCATATTTGTACAACCCCTTCCCTGCTATTCCCTTCACTTAAAAGGCTCCTGAACACCAAACATGCACATGTTGCTTATGTGCATTGCCTCGTTATAGGTATGGGTAGCCACATCTCTGTCAGAGGAAGGTCTTACTCTTTCTGTCTAACACTCCTTCAGTGCCTTTTGCTCTTGCTTAATGTAGCCAGCATGACTGAATGGCAGAGGTGGATATAGGAGCCCATGGTCCCTGCGCATATCACACCTAAAGGTGCAAGCCTCATGCTGCCACCTGCATTGTTGGGTGCATTCCCTAGAGCTGCGCTTTTACTCTGCACAGAGCAAATACTGCTTTACACTGTTGCCCATTCATTCCCAGCAGCTAGAACCGTCCAGCTGTAACAATCCCGGGAGGCCTGTCCTGCAGTGCAGACCTTGGATAGGCTTGGCTCTGTCCCCACGCTTGACCTTCCCACTTAGCCAGCACAGACTTCCTACTGCTTCCCTGGAGTCATCCATACTTCTCTGGTATGAAGCAGAGAGCTACCCAGCAGCACCTCTGGGACGGGTGGGTGGGCACCACTTCCCACACAATAGAGACTAGTCACAGGAGCTCAGACACCCTGTCACGTGGGCCCACTCCCTGCTGATGTCTTGATCATTCAGCACCCACTGCTCAGGGGTGAAGTGGTGACTCTAGCGCATGGATCCCCACAGAGGAGTCTTTGTGCACAAACCGATTCAGGAACCTGATCAGAACTTAGCTGCTGCTTAGCTGGTTCAGCTCTGTGTGTCACCTGACCTGAACTGCTCTCCGTGATGGCTGATGTAGGTGGTGAAAACTGTAAGGTTTTTAAATTTTTGAACAAAGACTCCTTTGTGAACTCAGTCTATTTGGCTTCTCAAAGAGTGCTTCTCAAAGTTTTAGACAAGAGTATCAATTTGGGGTTTTTCTTTTGTTTTGCAGTCCTAGGCATAAAACACAGGCCTGTGCATGTTAGGCAAGTGCTGTACCACTAAACTACACCTCCAGCCCTCAAGAAGCCAATTTTCTTAGAACAGAAATTTCAGAACCCTAGCCCACCTGTCCTTGTGCCAGAGGAGACCACATACCTGGCAAGCATTCTGCCTCTTCTTGTCTCCCCCTCCCTCCATACCAACTTAAAAAACTTAAATGGGTGTTTTGTAAAGTAAGACTAAGGGAAAGTCAGCCTAAGACTTACCCTTCATCAATGTCTCTTGGGTGCTTGTCACAGGGATGCTCAGCCGTGTCACATTCAGGGACTCTGATTGTGCACAAGTTGGTCATGTGATCACCCAGTTCTTTTGTTTCTTTGGGTTTTTTGTTTGTTTGTTTTGTTTTTCGAGGTAGGGTCTCCCTCTAGTCCAGGCTGACCTGGAATTCACTATGTAGTCTCAGGGTGGCCTTGAACTCACGGTGATCCTCCTACCTCTGCCTCCCGAGTGTTGGGATTAAAGGCATGTGCCACCATGCCCAGCTTTTTCACCCAGTTCTTTAATGGATTGTACCTGCTTATTTAGGTAGTGTTAATAAAGTCACATAAGTGGGGTTCCCCCCCCTTAGGACCAATCTGTATAGTTCCAATACTGACTGACATAATTTTTCTAAGTGGAGCCCACCTTCATCCATTCAGCCCATTTTCCCAGTTGTTTCAGTCTAACTTGACATCCTGAAAGAAGATATAGCCACCCTATTGCTTCTACAGTTTTATCATGTTCCCACTCTTTGTGAAATTCTGTAAACAAAGTTCTTCAAAGCTGTACAGTGCTAGGACATCGGCAGGTAGACATTGGAGCTGAAAAGCTACAGGCTTATATGATGGTAGTTCTGCTGTGTTCTCAAGGGGAACACACGGTCAGCGTGGTGGGAAGCTGGGGAGACTATAGGAGCAGTGCTGGAGTCCTTTGGGATCTGAGGATACTATGAGAAAGGCAGGGAGCAGGCTCTGAGTAGTCAGAGCCCCAGTTCTGCCAAGCACTGTTGAATCAGAAAAACCAGTGAAGCCAGGTGTGTTGGCACAGGCCTTTAATACCAGCACTTGGGAGGTAGGAAGATTGTTGTGAGTTCAAGGCCAGCCTGGGTCTACATAGTGAATTCCAGATCACCCTGGGCTAGAGTGAGACCCTCAAAAAAAAGTGCTTAAAGAAAAAAAAGAGAGAAAGGGTAGTGAAAACAAGGAAAAATACCTATTTTTCTTATTAAGGAAAAGGTCATGTTTATTTAGAATAAAACAAAAAGAAAGAAACAAAAATGCTTACTGAAAGTTCTCTACATGTTGGCGGAACTCTGAACTTGAGACTAACAATGGGCAGCTCTCCTTTGCCTCCTCCTGGCATTGGCTTTGAGTTGCCTGAGGCTGCAGACAGCCCGGTAGAAATGCTTCTGGGCTCTTCTTCACACCCTCCCTGTAGGTGGAGATGGAAAGCAGGGAGAGAGCTCTGTGCAAACAGACAGGAAGAAGTGAGCTCAGATTCAGACCCTACGTCATTAGCTATCTCTCTACCTCCCACTTTTATTTTATTTTATTTTAATTTTTTTTTTTTTTTGGTTTCTCGAGGTAGGGTCTCGCTCTAGTCCAGGCTGACTGGAATTCAATATGGAGTCTTAGGGTGGCCTTGAACTCATGGCAATCCTCCTACACTCGGCTCCACTTTTATTTTTGAGACAGAATCTGTAATAACATCCTGGTACAGTAGTGAAGCCATAAGTGGTGCCTGCTAACTCATCAGATAAAATTTACCTGGATGCCTTCTACAATTCTGCTTTCTTTTCCTGGGATTAACAACTCAAGCCAAAGTTTCTCTTCCTTACATCACGTTAACCTTCACCTTGACCTTGAATCTTAGAGCTGGTAGTTCTTCCGATGCTAAACAGATTTTCAAGGGCTGTTTTTTATGAAGCTTTAAAGAAGAAAATTTAAAGATAAGAAATAGGCCTGGAGAGATGGCTCAGCAGTTAAAGGTACTTGCTTGCAAAGCCTGTTGGCCCACATTCAAGTCCCCAGTACTCAATGTAACGCCAGATGCGCAAAAAAAAAAGCCGGGCGTGGTGGCGCACGCCTTTAGTCCCAGCACTCGGGAGGCAGAGGTAGGAGGATCACAGTGAGTTCAAGGCCTCCCTGAGACTACATAGTGAATTCCAGGTCAGCCTGGGCTAGAGCGAGACCCTACCTCAAAAAAACAACAACAACAAAAAAAATGTAACGCCAGATACACAAAATGGTGCATGCCTGTATGTGTGTATATCCTCTTCTCTCTTCCCTCCCTCTTCACAAATATTTTTTCAAAATAAATTAAGATAGGAAATAGAATTATAGTTTTCTTTCCCTCTAAATGTGATAATGTGATAGCCCCCTCCCTGTTTTGGAACAGAGTCTCTCCTATATCTCAGGTTGGCCTCACACTAAGTTTGTAGCTCAGTCTAATTTTGAACTACTGATTCTTCTGTCTCCACCTCCCAAGTGGTGAGATGACAGGCAAGTACCATCTTACCCAGTTTATGTGGTGGTTTATCTGGTGCTCGGAACTGAACCCAGAGCAAGCATTCTACCAACTGAGTTACATCTTCAGCCTTGGATATTGGGCTTTTTCATCATCTCATCTCTAGGTGATGGGCAAAAATAATGTCTTCAAGGAAAAAGTGAAAATAAAGTCTGAGGAGATGGTTCAGTGGGTTAGAGTCCAAGCATGAGGACTTAACAGAGCCTGAATTGGAGTTCCGGCACCCAATAAAAAGCTAGGCATGGCTGCACACATCTGTTTCCCCAGTCATGAAGGGGGTTGAGACCAGAGAATTGCTGGGACTCGCTGACAAAAGGCAGCTTCACATTGGGGAAGAAACTCCATCTCAAGAAAATGGATGTGTAATAGAGCAGGGCACCCAAAATTCTCCTCTGGCCTCTGTAGTTATGCATGTATGAAGTACACACATCTTCACACACGTGTATATGCTACACACCACATATATTCTACACACACATGCAAAAGCAATATTTGAAAATGGGGGGTCTGTAGTCTGATGGCTCAATGGTTAAAGACATTTGCTTGCAAAGTCTGTGGCCCAGATTTAGGACCTAAGTACCCCATAAAGCAGGATACAAAAAGTAGTTCAAGTATCTGGTCTTTGCTTGCAGTGGCAAGATGCCCTGGGGTACCCGTATACATATATACACATATACATGTGAAAGTAATTTTTTAATGAAGATGTCTAGAGAGATGTCTCAGCGAATAAAGTGCTCACCACTCAAGCTGGGGTACCTAAGTTTGATCCCCATAGCCCATGTAGAAAGGCAAAGGCTGTGGCAAGCTTCTGTAATCCCAGCTCACTGATACTGGTGGCAGAGCTCAAGGCAAGCCCAGCTGAAAACAGCAAAATGAGAATCCATAGCAAAAAAAACTCTGTCGGTCTCAAATGAGGTGGACAGGTGAGGGCTAAGCTGACAATTGTCCTCTGAACTCCACAGAATTGCTCTTGCACATGAACATGTGCACAGTAACGTCTTAAAATATTTTATTTATTTTAAAATATTTTTTATTCATTTTCAAGCAGAGAGAGAGAACACCAGGGCCACCACCTTGTAGGTCTGGCATATGTGGGTACTGGGGAACTGAACCTGGGGCCTTAGGCACTGGAGGCAAGTGCCTTAACCGCTGAGCCATCTCTCCAGCCCTATTTATTTATTTTTATTTGCAAGGAGAGAGAACAGTACACCAAGGCCTCTTGCCACTGCAAACACTCCAGATGCATGCACTACTTTTTGCATCTGGCTTTACTTGAGTACTGGGGAGTTGAACTTGGACCAAACCCAGGCCAGCAGGCTTTGCAAGCAAGTGCTTTTAACCACTGAGCTATTTATCAGAGAGAGAGAGAGAGAGAGAGAGAGAGAGAGAGAGGAGAGAGAGAGAATGAGCACGCCAAAGCTTCATAGCACTGCAAACAAACTCCAGATGAATATGCTACTTTGTACATGGGGCTTTTTTAAATATTTTATTTATTTATTTTCAAGCAGAGAGAGAGAGCACGCACACCAGAGCCACCACCTTGTGGGTCTGGCTTATGTGGGTACTGGGGAATTGAACCCGGGGCCTTGGGCACTGGAGGTAGGTGCCTTAACCACTGAGCCATCTCTCCAGCCCTGTGCATGGGGCTTTATGTGGGTACTGGGGAAGAAAACTGGGTGTCAGGCTTTGCAAGCAAGTGTCTTTAACCACTGAGCTATTTCCCCAAACCAATAATAACTTTTTTAAGTGAAGGTAAGCACAAAAGCATAATTCTGCTGGGTGTGGTGGCACACGCCTTTAATCCCAGCACTCGGGAGGCAGAGATAAGGAGGAGTTCAAGGCCACCCTGAGACTACAGAGTGAATTCCAGGTCAGCCTGGGCTAGAGTGAGACCCTACCTCAAAAAAACAAAAAAAAAAAAAGAGGCATAATTCTGCATTTTAAAGGACATTTTAAAAATTAACAAATGAATGTTGAGAAAATCTCAGAAATGAAACCGTCTGCCAGAAGCGCTCACTGTTGACAATTGGAAATGAGGTCCTGTGGCAACAAACTCATAACTTGAAACCTTGAGAACACGTAAAATGTCATTCTCACCGACCAAGGCCTTCCACAGAACACCTAGTAGACAGTTGGATCCATCCAAGCAGAAATATAGAACTCAGGAAATCATAACGACTCTTCATACCTCTCAATTTCAAAAAACTTCATTTGAAAATCAGCGACTTCCTTATCTACAATGAGAGAAGTTGCTCATTTAGGAGAATTAAGTATCCTGAGGGTGTGGGAGGGTATCCTTCAAGAGTGTGTCTGAATAAATTGTATAATAGGGATTCCTATAGTCCAGAACAATACTACACTCTCTTATCATCCCTTTTCAGTAGGGGACCTTGGATAGATGTGTTTCTACAAATACTTCAGATTGACTGTTTAACAGCATGGCAGTTAAAAACTAAACATTCTGTAGGAACTAAAGCTTGGTGTTTAGCATTTTTTATAAAAGCTATGCTTTCAACTATGCCTTTAAACACCTGAAAGCCCACTACTTGGGAAGTAGAAGCAGGAAGATGAGGAGTTCTAGGCCATCTTGGGCTACATATGGAGACCGTCTCTCAAAAACTCCAAAACTACCAAATATACATCAGTAATGTTGAAAGGATTTTCTAAGGCAGGGAGCCCCTAGCCAACTGTCTTTTACATCAGAGAGCCCAGTAACGTAAGTGACACCAACTTCATGTTGTCTGTGTCCCTTTTGGAGAACACCCACCGGGCAAGCTGCCTCTCTCACACAACACACACAAGTGCTACACGGTGGTGATCCCAGCTGCAAGTGCTCCAGGGACAGATAGTGCTTGCAGTAGAGCCCCACACTTTGAGAGGTTACATGTTCACTACCAATTGCTTGACAAAACATTTCCCCACAAATTGTGGCTTGCGTGCGTGCGTGCGTGCGTGCGTGCGTGCGTGCGT
Organism: Zapus hudsonius; assembly: GCA_004024765.1. Lineage (NCBI taxonomy): Eukaryota > Metazoa > Chordata > Mammalia > Rodentia > Dipodidae > Zapus > Zapus hudsonius. The sequence goes on from PVHP010029652.1 coordinate 17,239, forward strand.
GCGTGCGTGCGTGCGTGTGTGTGTGTGTGTGTGTGATGGGGATGGTCAAACCCAGGACCTTTCAAATGCTGAAAAAGCACTTTACCACCAAACTCCAATCCCACCCCCGAGCCTATGGATCTATCATATAGGGTCTATGTTCGTATAATTTCAAACATTATTTATAAGGTTTTCTCTAGCTAACAGGTTTAATTGTTTGAAAAAAATGTTTAATGGAATCTGGGCGTGGTGGCACACGCCTCTCGTCCCAGCATGTGGAAGGTAGAGGTAGGAGGAGTTCAAGACCACCCTGAGAGTACATAGGGAATTCCAGGTGAGCCTGAGCTAGACTGGACCCTTCAAAAAACAAAACAAAAAAGTTTAAAAAAACGTTCAATGGTACTTTGTGTCTTTCAGTCTATTCACTAAATTTTGACTTGACAGAAGTATTTGTAGTGATAATATCAAACGACGACATTTAACCTCCAGAGAATCAAAAGCAGCTCGCTCCACACGAGAGTCTGTTCTAATGTGTGATCTCCCTCCTTTCCAAGCGACTTACTAAGGGCTGTTTGTTGGGAGTTGCATCTCCTACTTTGATGACTGTTCCCTGCACACTGACCGTAGCCTGCTCAACCCTAAAGAGATTCAAGAAGCACCACACCATGGTACTTCCTATGGTAATGCTATTTGCTCGTGTTTCACCCTCCTACCACTGAAAAATAAAGCCAAATTTTGAAGCAACCTTTTTGTTTTGTGTCGTTTTGGATTTTTTTCCCTTGGGGGGTGTTTTTGAGAAAGGCTCTTGCTATGCAGCCTGAACTGAACTTGCAGCTTCGAGGCTCTCCTGCCTCAAGTGCTGGGATTTCAGGCATATGCGCTACCACGTCCAACTTGCAGCAACTTATTAATAACTTCCACTGAAGTTTGCTCTTCACGTGTGCTGAAGCACTAGGAGACATGGGTAAAGTGGCAGCCTCTTACATTTTCATAATTCTGTATAAAATGTCATGGCTATAAGATTCTGAAAAGTATAGTTGTAAAGAATTAAGTAGATACATTACTAAGCCGGGCGTGGTGGCGCACGCCTTTAATCCCAGCACTCAGGAGGCAGAGGTAGGAGGATCACCATGAGTTCAAGGCCACCCTGAGACTACAGAGTGAATTCCAGGTCAGCCTGGACTAGAGCGAGACCCTACCTCAAAAATTCAAAAAAAAAAAATTAAGTAGATACGTTACTAATAGATTCTAGACTTTTCTCTGAATTTTAATTACATTAAAGGACCTTATTAGGCCATTCTGGCTTATTAGGAACTGTGGATTTCATTTAGATTACAAACCTAAATCAGGTGTGGTGGCACACACCTTAAACCCAGCACTTGGGAGGCACAGGTAGGAGGATCACCGTGAGTTCAAGGCCAGCCTGAAACTACATTGTGATTTCCAGGATAGAGTGAGACTCCATCTTGAAAAACAAACAAATAAAAAAACCCTAAGTAATCTTTGGAAATGTCTCTTAACATAGGAAGTAAGCCACAGTCAGGACAGTTCTTTTTTTTTTTTTTTTTTTTTTTTTTTTTTAGGACAGTTCTTTGAGGATGTGATTTTTATGTCATATTAATGCTGTTCATCATATTTTATTTATTTATTTGCAAGCAGAGGGTGCTGGAAGAGAGAGAGAGACAGAGAAAACGGGCATACCAAGGGCCTCTAGCCACTGCAAACGAACTCCAGATTCCTCTGCCCCTTGTGGGTTCTGGGGAATTGAACCTGGGTCATTTGGCTCTGTAGGCAAGCGCCTTAAGCACTGAGCCATCTCTCCAGCCTTGTTCAGCATATTTTAACTAAATGCCAATAAAGCAAATTCCAGTAATCTGGTTGTTAATAAATTCATACAGCAACATTGTCCAGGCATTTTCTCCTGCTTTCAAATGAGTCTTGTGAAAAGTTCCAAAGGAAAGTTCTATCAGGATTTGTCAATTCATCTTTAATTTTATTTCCTTATTTGCAGGCAGAGAGAGAGAGAGAGAGAGAGAGAGAGAGAGAGAGAGAGAGTGCACATGTGTCAGGGTCTTTAGCCACTGCAAACTGACTCCAGATACATGTGCCACTTTGTGTATCTGGCTTTGCAGGCAAACACCTCAACCACTGAGCCACCTCTCCAGCCCCAGTTCATCTTCAGAAGTTCCCTTACAGCAGACAAGGTCTTTGCAGATCTCTGAACCTGTGAGAGAGAGAGAGAGAGAGGACCTCTGCTGCCCCTGTCACATTGGAAAGCTGCCATGTGCTTGTGCCTGTACAGTGAATGCTGCCTGCTCTCCAAGAAGCTGTGGCGCATTAATCGGCTTTACTCTTCCGAGTTTAAGTTACACAACTGAGTTCTGGTCCCGTAGAGGACTGCACTTGAGGACCTTGCCTTGAAGCCAACCATGCGTGGCATGAAGAGTCTCCATTGTGTAACATGTTTGCAACCAGGGGTTTAAAATGAGGCATTTCTATTCCAGCTTTTGTTTTGTTTTGCTTTTCAAGGTAGGGTCTTGATCTAGCCCAGGCTGACCTGGAATTCACTCTGTAGTCTCAGGGTGGCTTTGAACTCCCAGCCTCCTGAGTGCTGGAATTAAAGGCGTGAACCACCACTCCCCGCTCTATACCGGCATTTTGTAATTTGATTTAATAATCATAGTTAGTGATAGTAGTTTCAGTGCTAAAATACTATGTATCTGGAAATGTAAGTAAATTTTCATCTTCAGCAGGTTTTAAATAGTGTTTCAATTTCTCCTATCCAAAGTGTTTTTTAAGGCATAGTTTTTATTTTAAAAATATTTTTATTCATTTATTTACAAGCAGAGAGATAGTTGGTGGTGGGAATGGGCATACTAAGGCCTCTTGCCACTGCAAATACACTCCAGGTGTGGGCACCACTTTGTCCATATGGGTTTATGTGGGTATTGGGGAATTGAGCCCAGGCCGGCAGGCTTGGTAAGCAAGTGCCTTTAACCTCTAAGCCATTTTGTCAGCCTCCAAAATACTGCTTTAAAGATATCTTTAAATTTGGCACTTCATAATTTTCCATAGAAAAGTATTCGAAATAAACCTTTAAGAATTAAAAAAATTAACTTTTCGTATTTGTTTTCCTGTGTGTGTGTGTGTGGCAGAGTATCACTTTGTAGCCTAGGCAACTTTGAATTCATGATCCACCTGCCTCAGCCTCCTGAGAATTTCTTTATTATAAACTGTTTAATGATTTGTGGCTGAAAATTCAACCTCTATTCTAAAGCAAATGCTGGGGGGGTATTGTTTGTTTTGGTTTGTTTTGTTTTTCTCTGGTAGGGTCTTGCTTTAGCCCAGGTTGACCTGGAATTCACTATATAGTCTCAGGGTACTCAAACTCATGGTGATCTTCCTTCCTCTTCCTCCCCATCCCTGGGATTAAAGGCATGAACCACCATGCCCAGCTAATACTGTTTTCTTTCTTTATTTTATTATTATTATTATTATTATTTGGTTTTTCGAGGTAGGGTCTCGCTCTAGTCCAGGCTGACCTGGAATTCACTATGTAGTCTCAGGGTGGCCTTGAACTCACAGCGATCCTCCTACCTCTGCCTCCGGAGTGCTGGGATTAAAGGCGTGCCCGGCTCAGTTCAAATTTTTAATGGCTAATACACAGCTTTCAAGTTAGCCAGCATTGGTGATGGCTTGCTCAGGTGTCTGACAACTCCATCCTCAGCAGAGCCTTCTGCTTCGCAATCCTTGTGGTGCTTGTTTTCCTCAGTTACAACTTCTCTGGAGCAAAAAAAAAAAAGCCCCTCTAAACACAAGGGGGTTCCAGACCCCATAGGTCCTCGGGTGGGGGCGTGTTTATCTCTTGGTATCTCTGATATTGAGCAGATCAGCTGCCAATCCATTTTCTTGGTATCCTATCTAGAACTGCATCTGACAGGCCACATGTCCTGAAAGTGCTAGTTGTGGCATAAGGCTTGCAGTCAGTCATCTCACAGCTGTTCTCATTCTTGCTCCACCCTGCCCTGTTCATTTCTAGGCCTTTCTGCGGATAGTCTTCAGCCTTCTCCCTCCAGCCAGAAGAGCCAGCTGAGCCTGAGCCCTGAGCCTTGGGCAGTTCTGGGACTAGCTGAGCAGGGCTTGTCCTCTGTCCTAAGCCCTGTCCTCACTGATGCTGGTGCAGTCAGGATGGACAACCAGGAGAAGCAGAAACACAAGGTGGGCCACTCCTGAGGCTGAGGGTGCTTCTGGGGCCTGGTTTGCAAACCCTTATTCTTTCGTCGGATACTACCTGGAGAAGCGGGGGTGAGCAGGGAAGGGCTCTGCTCATATCACAACCTGAGGCAGATTCCCAGCAAAATCTCTTCCTGGGACCTTTCCCTTACGCCTGAGATTCAAAGTTCCTTTGTGCAGGCAAGTTTCTTTACTCATTTAGCAGAGAAGTTTTGGCACCTGTGGATTTAATGTCAGGCTGGATCCTAGAGCTGGGTGGGAATGGGACAGGCCATCCCTGGGGTGGCTGTCTAACTCTTCCTTCTGTCCTTTCTACTTGTTCCTTCCTTCCTCCTTGTCTACAGCCAAGTAACATGGATATCTCCTTGCAAAGGGAAGGCTGGCTGAGGGTCAGGAGGATCTCAGATAGAAGAGCTGATGGGTGAAAGGGGCCCTGGCCAAGGTTAGACATGGTAGAGCCTGCAGTGGGACATCCTGGGCTGTGGGCTAATAGAGGAAGGTTGAGGCAGTGCCCCTGTGGCTATTTGTAAGCAAGGGCACATGCTGAGTTTGCAATGCAAAGGAACCGAGCAGAAGAGCCCACTTGCTCAGGGGCCTTGGGGACTGCCTGCCAGTAGCCTTGGATGAAGTGGCTTTCTGAATATCAACCATAGACAGGTAGCAGAAC
>PVHP010029653.1:0-22238 GCA_004024765.1 Zapus hudsonius
AGACTCCATCCTGGCAGGGAAAACGATGGCATGAGCAGAGGGCTGGACATCACCTCTGCCACAGCACTGCAAACAGCGGCAGGAAGGTGTGCCTAATACTGGCAAGGGGAAGCTGGTTTATAACCCCATAAGCCCTCCCCCAACAACACAGCTTCATCAAGGTTGTAAAACCCAAACTGCCATCAGCTGAGGATCGATCTATCAGAACACATTCAATTGTTTGTGGGGGACACCTGGATCAAACCATGACAGTTGGTGAGGTGCCATCTTGCCTATAGCAAAACAGAGTAGAGGATGAAGTTGATAGCTTTCAGGTGTTTCTAGGACCTTCTGCATTTCAAACCGTCCCTTTCATTTTAGCAAGGTGTGTTACACATAAGACACTACATTTATATGTGCACACAGAGATGACATGCCATGGAGACTTAATGAGGGGACTTAATTCCCACTCAATAAGTGTGGCAATTCTTCATTTGTTCCAGACATGTCAATATTAATTCCCAGGACTATAAAGTTACATACAGCTTCAAAGAACAATTATATATCTTTGTTTTGGTATATGTGTGCATGTGTGTGTGTATAGTACGCACACTTGTCTGCAGATGCATGCACCCTGTACACACACATGTAGAGGTCAGAGAACAATGGGGGTGTCTTTCACTATCAGTCTTCCATGTTGCTTTCTTGAGAAGGAGTATCTCACCTAACCTGGCGCTACAGGGTCCCTGCCTACCACCCACTCCTGGTCAGATTGGTTGATCCATGAGCCCCAGCAATTCTCCTGTCTCTGTCCCCTACTGGAGTTACAGGCATTCATGGCCACACCTGGATTTTTAACATGGGCACTGGGGATTGGACTCAGGCCCTTAGGCTTGTGTGCTTGCAGCAAGAGCTCTTACCTGCTGAGCCATTTCCTTGATGATGCCAAGAGCAAGTACATTTCAATGTCCTTACTTCCATAAGGAAATTAGCTAAATTGAGGTGTGATGTACCAATGTTCTTGATCTAAAGAACGGAGACATAGTGTGGTATGATTTATCCTAGGTAACGGTAATTTTACATCGAAATGCTTCCATCACCTATCAGAGGAGATACTGGAATGGTTCTTACCTTCCAGAAATAAAAATGAATTCAAGAAAATATATGCAATAGACTGACAAGTTCACTGAGTTACTCCATTTGTCTCAGCTACTCTTCTTTCATTTTCTAAGTTTCAGGGGCAAATTGAAGATGATTTTATTCAATAATCAAGACTATTCCTACATGTACTAATGTAATGCTTGAGTGCAAACAAACTTGTAATTTATTGCTTAATAATAGAAGAGATCCAATCACATCTGTCTTAGCAGTATGCAAAAAAGGGATTCTGACAAGTGCCAGGGTATAAAGTAACTGATTGGAGTAAATTCAAGCATATCTTTATTTTAATCTCCAAGAAATAGGTCATTACTATCTTTGCAAATCCTTACCAAGAGCACTCTGTAGAAAGAAAGATTCATCAAAAACACAGGGGCTTAGGTATGGTAATTTTAACTGATGTGTTTGCTTAATGCTTTTCCAGTGATTTTCAACAATAAACCTACAATACCCATCTGTTTGAAAAGCTAACTGGTTAGCAACCACTTCTGTTTCCTATTTTCACAGCCTATTATCCAAAGTCAATTTCAAGAGACTTGAATTAAATACCCTGTCTCTGATGAACAATATTGTTGGATATGTGTCAGACACGATAACATTCATTCCTATTTCCTTGGAGTGTCACATTTCTCCATCAGAGGCTAGAAACATACAAACTACAATTTCCCAGAGTCTCTTGAAGCTAGGGTTCAGTGCATAGATCGGAATATGCCAGTGAGAAGAGCCGGAGGAGGAGTCAGAAGACATCTAAGGATGGTGTCTGCCAGCCTGTTTTTGCTGGTGCAGTGCTTGGTTACTACTAGCTTTCCTCTGTGGTGGAGACACGCTTCGCAGCAGCTCCTCTGATCACTGGACACGACCAAACTGTCTGTTCTTGTGCAGTCAGCAGCTCCATTGGTGGCCCACGGAAGCCTCCAGCCTGTGGCTCTGATGGCAGCGAGTTCATCCCAGTTGCCTGGGACTCGTCTCCTGGGGTTCACTCTTCTCTCCTTTAAAGGGCAACCTTTTATTGCAGCTTCTCGTGAGCACTTAACTCCCACACTAACTTTCTTTCTGCTTCAAGTGGCTGCGATAATTTTCTGACGGTCACAAGAAGGAGAGCATTTGATATAATGGCGGATAATGACTTGGTAGAACACTACAAAGAGAAAGGTTATGTCCATCACACACACACACACACACACACACACACACACACACACACACACACACACAGACCATCCAGGACTAACTAAACTATGGCAATACCACTTCAGGGTCTGGGGTTGAGGCCAAAACATGATTGCACAGGTTGAGAAATGATCGTGGGGATCTCTGGGGAGACAAGAAAGAAACAGAAGACGGACAAAGAAACAGGGAAGGAAGAAACCCACCTATGTACAAAAGAGGATCATAACCAAGTGCTTCAAGCGACCTTCATTCATCATGAACCATCATCCTGCCACCTCTCTGCCTGTGTCACAGCCACACAGAGCTGGACTCAGGGCTTTCCACACAGAAATTTAGGAGTCTTTTCTCTGAGAATGTCAAAAGGAATCAGTACCTACAGCTTCTCCCCAAGCTTATGTGTGTGTGTGTGGGTTTGTATGTGAGTGTGGAGGCTAGAGGTTGACATGGACTGTCTTTTTCACTTTCCACTTTATTATTTCTGTTATCTAAAATGTTAATTATTTATTTGCAAGGGAGAGAGAGAGAGAGAGAGGGAGAGAAACAGGAAGTGGGAGTAGAAAGAGAAGAAAGAATGGGCATGCCAAGGTCTCTTGTCACTGCAACAAACTCCAGATGCATGTGCCACTTTGTGCCTATGGCTTTACATGGGTACTGGGGGAACTGAACCCAGGCCATCAGGCTTTACAAGAAAGTGACTTTAATCATGGAGCCGTCTCTCCAGCCCTGCACCTTATTATTTGAGACAGGATCTTTCACTGACTTTGGAGCTAACTGATTTGGATAGACTAGCTTGCAAGATGCCCCAGGATCCCAGTTCCCCTCCTCCACAGCCCTAGGATTGTAGGTGTGCACCACGATGTCTGGTTTTTATGTGGGTGCTGGGGAATCTAACCTCAGGTATTCATGCTTGCCTAGTTGCCTTTACCAACTGAGCCACCTCTCAAGCCCCCCCCCCCACTCTTTAATAGACCCAACCACAGATCAACCTGGCGGTGTGCCAGAAATATACGTATAACATGTATTTTTAAATGGAAGTTTGTGAAACTTAAAAAAATGAACAGGAAGTAATCTAAACTTTTTCTTGGTGCTGGGGAGAGAGCTCTGAGTCGTAGCTCTCAGGCCAGCTTTCAAGTCAAGAGAAATAATGCAAAGCACTGACAAATTAATCATGACGAATACTGGTTTCATTTCTGATTAGATAAAAAAAATTGCCTATTCCCTTTTATGACTTACTAGCACAGTCTGAAAAAATATTCCAAGCTCTAACACATAACAAGATTTCTCCTGAGATTATAATATAAGCCTTATGTAAAAGAAAAACAAAATGTTTCTCACAGGCCAGGACTACTGTTTTCTCTTGCATTGCTTCTTTCTTCAAAGATGCCCATCATCCTTTTTAAAATTTTTTTTTGTCTTTGTTGTTTTCTTCTTTTTTTTTTTATTGTCCATAATGAGTTACAATATTTAGTGGGCAAACAATGAGTTGTTATTGCCAATTCCCCGCTGCCCTCCCCTCCCTACTCCGCTGGATAACCTCCTCCATAGGTCGTCTGGATCAGTCCTTGTGGCAGGGGACCCTGGAGAGCCTAGTACTCAGCCCAGTCCTCTTGGCCCGAGAGTGTTGTTACTGAAGGGTGCCATGCCTCTGGATAGTCTCCCCCACCACGGCTCTCACAATCTTTCCGCCCCCTCTTCCGCTTAGTTCCCTGAGTCGTGGTGGATGAGTATTAAGGCTGCTTTAAGGTTGTGAGCTTAGGGGTCTTTGTGTTGAAAATCGTTGGTTTCTGTCTCTTGATCCTCCTGCCTCCGCCTCTTCTCCTACCGGCGTGTGCCACCACAACTGGCCCATCATCCTTTTATTGCCCTCTGCCCTCCACGTATCTGCAGGTACAGTTCACTCTGCAATAAATCTCCCTGATTTCTATAGCTTCCTTAATAAGCTCAATTTCTGACTTCTTCCCTTCGCAGGTCAAATTCCCCATTTCTGTCTTCATTCACTTCCCGCCTCTGTAACTGAACACTACAGACAGGGTAATTTATAAAGCATCGAGATGTATTTACCTCATAGTTCTGTAGTCTGGGAGTCCAAGAGCAAATATTTAATTCTAGAGTAAATCAGGCAGCCATCCACCTTTAACCTGGGGGGGGCGGACACTGAGGTTATATACTGCTACATCCTGGTCTTCCTGTGCCAAAAGAACGGGCATCTTCAACCCATGATTCCGTGTACTTCTCACAACCATCCTCAGAAGTGTCATCATGGTTTCCTTGGGTGGCTGGAAGTTTCTCTGGATGAGAAGTAACCCCTTTTGGACATCTCTCCTGCCATCTAGAGACTCGAGTGACAAAATCTAAAGGATATTCAACAGGCCGATGAATATCACTATTCTTTCAGTCTTACCAGGGCCCAGAACTGGCTCAACAGTTTCTTCAGTCTGTCCTTAAACAAACTCTCCAGCTGTCTTAATACTTTTCTACCATTCTTTTTTAGAATACTTCCTCATTCATCGATGAGTGAAAACAGGCATTTGCACAGGCAAGCCTCATTTCAACATTTCTTTATACCGTGGGGTAATTGCAGTGACAGACTTCACTCAAATCTTGTTTAAAAATATGCCAGCCAACAAGGAAATGCAGTAAACACAAGGTTTTAGCTGCGGTTTTCACTTGATACTAAGAGCCTGCACATTGCCAGCCATGCCTGGCTCGTAGCTTCTTCAGCGCAGTGACAGAAAGAACATTCATTATGTCCTTCAAATTCTGGAGCCTGGTTCTCTAAAGAAGAATGTAATTTTTTTTTCAAGTGAAATGTACTGAAGTATTCACATACCTACCTATCAGAAATATGTCTAGTGAATGTTCTTGTTTACAATCTCTAAGGAGCTTGGTGTTGAAGAGCCCCAAGTAGGATTTGGTTTTAGAAAATACACAAAAACAGAGATTTCAGTTTTTTTTTTCTTTCCCTGCCCCCCTCCTTTTTAAAGTAGAGTTAAGTTACTTAACATTTCCTGTGTTACCATCTCTCTGATAGGTAAAAACCTACTAAAATCTCCGAACTACCTTCGTGCCTTAGCTATGTTTAAATACACACACGGGAACAAATTATTCCCAAAGAACATCAATACAGGGATGGAATCTTTCTAGAAATAGGACAACTTTTGAGTGAGGAAGAGATCACTTTGCAACTCTGACCAAAGGGAGCAATTCTCTGGATAGTTTCCTAGGGGATGAGATACTTTTTGACTGGTCAAGGTCTCCTTTAAGTCAGTCACATGCAGCCCATGGCATCAGAGAGCTAGCTGACAGCCTGCGAGGCTGTCCAGTGCCCCTCCAAGAATCTCCATGGCGCCCCTCATCGCCAGGGCTGTTTACTCCGCACTTGCAGCCAACCAGGCAGGGGCCCAAATCCAGAAACCCTCCAACCCTTGCTGAACTTTCAAAACCAGGTGAAGGATTCCACATGCCAAGGAGTCACGTGGTGCTCTGTCGCTGAAATAGCCAATCCACAGCCATCATATCTCCAGCGACTTTAACCTCCAAACGACTTGGGTACATATTCTCCCAAGCATTTATTTACATCCACGCGTGCCAACGGACACAATAAAGCTTTGCCAGCTGTTTGCAACCGTATCTCCTTTCTACATGTCTTGTGTGTTATGTATCCAAAGAACCCAACATAAAAAAGGTAATGCGCATAGCAAGTACCATCCTACAAATCCTGCCATTCCTTCCAGCATTTTGACATTCCTTCTTAAAAGCTGTTATTTTCATCGTCAGCTTTGAAAACTTTCGGGACAAGTTTATCTCTGGTCCTCCACCTCCTGCTTTAGTTACAGCCATTTCCCAAATAAAAGCTTTTAAAGGGAAAGGCACACATGCGCCAACAGAGATCAAATCCATGCTCACCTTGACGCCCCTAACATGTCACGTCCCCTCCAGCCTCTGCGGTCGCTCTGGTCCGGGCGGGTCCGCAGCGCATCCCGCCATCAGTCCATCCCTGCAAGTCAGGCTGCTGCAAGTTTGCAAGGTAAACAGGTCCCCGGCGACCCGGGGTGGCCCTCGCCGGCCAGGACCGGCCTGTCGTGCCCTCTAGTCCCCGGCTCGGGGTGCTCGCTGCGGGGGGCCAGGCGGGAAGCCCTGCCGGGGGGAGAGACGACCGAGCCCTCCGCGCAGCGCGAGGACGGGGGAAACTTGCAGCCTTGGACCTGCTTTGGAGCGTGAGAATGAAGGGCGGGAGGAGGGAGAGTGCGCGCGGGGACGCGCGGGGCGCACGAGAGCGCGCGGGGCGCACGGCGACGCGCGGGGCGCACGGGGGACGCGCGGGGCGCACGGGGGACGCGCGGGGCGCACGGGAGCGCGCGGGCTCCCTGGACGCGCGCGGAGGTGAAGTTGGAGCGAGGCCCCGAGGCCTCTCGCCCCGAGTCTCGCGTGGGGCCTCCGCTGCAGCTTCCCGGGTGGAGAGCTCCGAGGCCCACGCGCGCGGGCCGGCGTCGTCTCCCTGCCCCGTGCGGTGGGAACGCCCCGGGCCCGGTGACCCTCCTACCTGCCCGGCTGTGGGGGCTCCGAGGCGGGCACACCTGGTGGTGCCAAATGGCAGAAGAGCTGTACCTGGGTGACGAGGCTACAAGGCTGAAGCGCTTCTTCCAGTGGATGCTCGCAACCACCGACGTCAAGGGAAATGGCCCCATTGGGTGCTCGGTCACTAAAGGGGAGTGTTAACTCCTTTTAGTGTGTTTATTTGCGAAAAGGAGCCTCATGAAGTTAGCACCTTTCACAGGGCAGGAAGAAACGTAAACTCTTTTGCATATTGCATAAAACTGGACACAGACCCCCCCTGGTTCTGCAATAATAGCATTACTTTCTATGAGATTAAAAATTTTTTTTTATTTATTTGCAAGGCGGGAGGGAGGGAGGGAAGGAGAGAGAGAGAGAGAGAGAGAGAGAGAGAGAGAGAGAGAGAGAGAGAGAGAGAGAGAGAGAGAGAGAGAGAGAGAGAGAGAGAATGGATGTGCCCCAGGGCCTCTGGTTGCTGCAAATGAACTTCAGACGCACGCACCACTTTGTGCATCTGGCTTTACGTGGGTTCTGGGGAATCGAATCCAGGTTGTTAGGCTTTACAGGCAAGCGCCTTAACCAATGAACCATCTCTCTAGCCCTCTATGAGATTCTTAACCTTCAACCCCTTCTAGTAAACAAGATATTTATCATCAAAGATCTATGTAGTTTTTAAAAAATGGATGAACCCAGCATCCAAACCCCGGGCACATTAACACTCTGCTGCTCTTTGTTTAAGCTGAGCAGATGCTTCTCACCCACAAGGGGAGCAGTGTGGGGAAACTACACGTGACTTATTTATTCAGTCAAAGGGTGTTTGAGGACCGAGCTGTACTCTCATGGGAACGTCTAAGAGGGCTGCAGGAGATCATCTTAGAATGTTTCACTATGGAATAGTTTCTCAAGTATATTGGAGTGGAGTCGTGAGAATTTCCATTTGAACCTCTGTTCTGATGCCAAGGATAACGAAATAACCATTGCCTTCTTCTAGAAATGTCTCTTTTCCCATTAAAAAGGTGGAAGGCATCCTGAAACTGGTTTTATGTGTTGGGGAACTGAATGTCAGCTCACAGGAAAGCCACTGTTCAGTTTTGTTTCCATTCCAGGAAGTTTCACCTCCAGTGAGCAGGATGCATATTGAATACCGAAATGACCCTTGTCTCTTCTGACGGGCAAGTGCTGTGCCCAGCTCATGATGGGTCCCTAGGAACGGACTTGAAGTGGGAAAGGGAGTTAAAACCACAATGGGATAGGCTGGTTTAAATGTTGCAAGAAACACAGGGAAATCAGTCCAGGTGAGGTGGTCAGGGGAGCTGTGGAAACGCTGCTCTGGCCGGGTAACTAGGGACTTTAGTGCTATCGCTTCATTATTTTCATGGAAAAATGTAAGAAATGTTTTGCTTTTGTGTAATCATCAACCAGTCCTGTGGAATTTCCTAGTTTGGATGATCAGAAGGGAGAATTTATAGATAAGATATGTACAAGGAAGACATAGAAAGATAACAGTGATGCCACCTGTGATTTTGTTATGTGGGAATCTCAATAAAACAATAGAACTTTTTTCAGAATGAATGACACGAGTTGGTTATAGTCTCTACAGAAACCAAACCATCCTAGAACACTGAAAAAGTGTTCCGTTTCTTCCAGCACTTGCACTCAGCCTCCCTTCACAGTGCCTACTCAGCTATGTGCGTTTGTTCTTATGTAGCTATACCATATGTTATTACTCACATCTACTGTTGTTATTATGGTGTTGCTTGGTTAATTCAATCTGCTTATTAGCTATCTCTTTGGGTCTGGCACATACCATCTTGAGGCACCAGATGGCAGACCAGGAACCTCTGAGTATGTGCTTTGCTTGCTTCCCCATTCTGAGAAAGGCACCCTCAATATATATATGATGGCATTGCCCAACATATGGCTTTCAGTCAGAGATTGGGGCCCATCCGGAGGAACTGTTTAGCTTGTCTTAGAAACATTGCCAAGTAAAGATATGCTTGTATTGGAGAAGTGACCATATGACCCATTCAGGCCTTTTTTTCCAGGGTGTCTTTGAACAGGGTCTGAACCCAGGCAGTGAGTGAACTTGAGCCTTTGCTCTAAGCCTTTTATTCAGTGTCTTGGGAGAAGCAAAGGCAGTGTTGGAGGGATTCACAAGCACGCCCAAGTCACACATCACGGAGTAATGGAAGGAGGGGGCTTGGCAGCCCAGGAGGAGCTCACCCTGCTGTACTTCCTGGGACTGGAATTAATAATATCTCCTTCTGGATGGCTGGTTGTTCTTCCTTCCTTCCTCCTGTAGCTTCAGAGTAGAGCAAATCAAGGCAGATAACCAGTTTCTCTTCTTTATGACTTCAAGTGACAACCGTGCAACCTGCTGATGGCCCCTAATTCCATTGTGACAGGAAGCAGAGCTTTGACCAGCCTTTCCGTGGCTTTTCCTGGATAGAGAATGAGCTTTCATCTACAAACAGGAGACATACCTTCTGAGATGTTATCTTTAACAGTTTTCTGCAAATCAAGTCACATTTTCAGGTGGCTTTTTTTTTTGCTTGCAAAACAAACATTTTTCATAAAACATGTTTGTGTCTGAACCATTATTAAAATTATATCTAGACTTTAGCAGTTTTATTTTAAGCCATTCATTTGCTGGAAATATGATCATAGTGGCTGGGGAGATGGCTCAGTGCATGAAGGCTGCCGCATTAGGTGAGGAATAACATTTGGCTTCAGCGCCTGGTGGGGGTGGCAGCTACCTGAAATCCCAGCGCTGGAGAGGTGGACAAGGAACCCTAGCACAAGGTGACTGTCTAGACGAGCCCTGGTTTCAAGGGAAAGACCTGCCTCAGTAAATAATGTGGACAAAGATGGAATACCTGACACCAACCTCTAGCCTCCACATACACTCACACACATACATGCGTGTGCACCCATGCACACGTGAGTGCTCATTCACAGGCAGACACACATGAATGCACAGTGCGCACACACACACTCACAAATTACATAGGATCAATACTCAAACCAAATTCTTTCATGGTCCTTCTGTACGAGGTTCATTACCATTTCTTCATGTCTTAGTAGTTACCACAAATCCTATATAGGGCCCTGCCTGGTTATCTTCATGGATCCAAGGAGAATCCTGAGATATTCCCAGTTTATGCAGTCCTCATCTCCATACGTTTAGTCTCTAGGTTTTGTGTTCCTATAAGAAGTTCATACAAGTTCTTTTTCTAGAGCTGCTGATCATTATTTATTTTATGCTCAGTGCCTGTCACAGCCTTAGCATTTCGTTAAAATTCAATGTCTACATTTGAACTGAGTTTGCTTATATTACTATAAGTCTCAAAATGTTCTGCATGATTCTTATGGCACAGTTATAATCAATTTTGAATAGTTATTCATTTAGGTCCCCACCCCCCATTCTCAGTACCGTCTGTTAGCTATTATGGGGGCTTTTATTACTGGCATAATGGAAGCTTTTAAAAATCGCTGTTTTTGTCTTTTTTACGTCCTATTCCGTTTTTGAGTGGTTTATCTAGTTTAGCATGAATCTGGCTTGGAGAAGGAGACCTGTCCTGAGCTGGAAAGGTAGACTGAAGATGACAGGAAGAAATTCAGAGGTGTTCCAGTTTCCCCAGAGCCATCACTTCAGGAGAATGGAGACAAACTAGGCAGGCGTGGCTACTTGAAGCTCTGTGGCCTCACTGCTTGAAAGAATTTCCCATCACAAACCAGTCAGACTGGTTTGGGTACAAAAAGTATACAACCGTTTATGGTATAAAGCAGCACAATTTAGAAACAGGAATGCCACAGTAAGCTGCCCTTGGCATTTACAGATATGCCTTCTACCCAGCCTACGGCCTTCATTTCTTCTGCCCCTTTGATCTGGAGCTGCTTATTTATCCAGGGAACTGCTATTCCCACTAGTGAAGGGTGGGAATTTCCCAGCATCTTGTCTCATGGGTTTTACAAGCCCAGAAGAGAAAGAACCTGTTTTCTCTCTGTCTTTCTGCACCACATAAAAACAGAACTTCCAGACCTCAGCATTTCTCATGTACCTCTCCTTCATCCTGTTTTCTTTTTTCCGTAATTGTCCCAAGACCACTTCATCCACCTTCATCACTGCAAGGAGAGACTTTGTGAACGTGTCTCAAAGATCTGCACCTCTTGAATTGGTTTTCTGATGACCCTGGCTTTCTGCTTGGCCTCTCAGGGAGACTCAAATGGGATACAGGCCCTGTGTCCTACCTGGACCTAATCCAGCTACTCTCTGCTTTGTCCATGAATTGTCCTCCAAGGATCCTGCCACATTCCTAGACTCTTGCTTCTTGACCTTTGTATGCCCTTGACAGCCATTGTCTACTAACTTTGTCCTTGTAAAACCTTTATCTACTTTCCCCCTTCCTATTGTGTCTACCCATCACTTCCCAGCTAGGTGTTTACAATAACTGCTTCATCTGGTCTAACTTTCACAGCTATTTCTTCCATGAAACAATTTAGCTTTTCCCCCCTAGAATTAATCTCTTTGTTCCAAGAATTTAAGTTATTTATGTCTCTCTATCACAGTTATTACTAACTTTTTTAAAAAAGCATTTATTGAGTGTGGTGGCACATGCCTTTAATCCCAGCACTCCGGAGGCAGACGTGGGAGGATCGCTGTGAATTCGAGGCCACCCTGAGACTACATAGTGAATTCCAAGTCAGCCTGGGCTACAGGGAGACCTTACCTCAAAAAATCTAAGAAAAAAACCTAAAACATTTATTTATTAATTTATTCAACAAGTAGTCACTGGACGTTTATATGAAAGGCACTCTACTAGGACAGCAATGCTGAGCAAGGCATTAACTGTCTGCCTCCTTGGTACTGATGAGGCGTTTTAAGGGTGACAGAGCCCCAGATGAGCAGCTAGCATTCTCTTTGACTAAATGTGGGAAATGTCCTTGAGGCTGTAGGGTAAAAAAAATCTAGGCCATTCCACTTTACTACAAGTCAGAAATGTCAGAAGGGTCCAGCCTTGCCTTATCCTCATACATACTTTATTTATTTATTTATTTTTAATATTATTTATTTGCAAGGAGAGAGAAAAAGAGAGAGAGGAGACAGAAAGAGAACGAAAGTGAAAGAAAGAAGGAGAAAGAAAAGGTGTGCCAGGGCTTCTTGCCACTGCACATGAACTCCAGATGCATGCACCACTTTGTGCATCTGGCTTTACGTGGGTACGGGGGAACTGAACCCAGGCTGTCAGGCTTTGTGAACCAGTGCCTTTAATCGCGGAGCCATCTCTCCAGTCCCCTTCTTTGATAAATAGTTGTTTTCACCAGCACAGCTCATCAAGCCTTTCCTTTACAGTTCAGTGCTTGTTGTAAATGAAGAACAATGCTGTTTATTTGGCCTCATTGAAAGGAGGTCACCCTCCAGCTGGCTTTTGTGTCACTTCCCCACTTTCCCTCTATCTCTGAGGACATTTGGATATTTCCTTCACATCTTTTCTCTCTCACAATTATCTCTTTCATAATCTACTATTGGTGGGCTTATAATTTTTGGAGTCATTTTTTACTGAACAGTGAGTGACATCTCTTATGTTGTCTCTAGTTTATTTCAAGGGCTATTACATAATTCTTTCAAAAAACACTCTTGACCCAGAATCTCAGCTCGGATTCTCCTCTCTCTCTTTCTATCTCATTTGATTTTAGCTTGTAGTGAACAGGACACAGGAATAGTTATCTTGGCTGACATAATAGGAAATGAAACACTGCAAAAAAGTTAATTCTCCAACAGAAACCGCATTATGTAAATAATGGAACCTCTACACATTGAAAAATACAGACCTAGGATTTGGTAACAACCTATAAATAGAGTGTGATGTTAAGTGAAAGGTATTTGGAGAGAGAGAGAGAGAGAGAGAGAGAGAGAGAGAGAGAGAGAGAGAGAGAGAGAGAGAGCGCGCTAGCTCTGAAGTTCCACCTGCCTGGATAAGACTTCTTCCAGAGACACAGCTCTCTGTCCCTGGATGGGCCTCTAAGGAGACCAGTCACTCATGGTATTTGCAGAGGGAGCCTATGTATCAGAGAGGCGCTCATGGCAGCCTCTTTAGGGCTGGAATTCTTTGTTTTGGCGGTGACAAAGGCCTCTGAGAAGTAGTAGAAAGCCGATTTTTCTTCTGGTGTTTAGACAGAGAATGAGCTAGGTGTTTTCCCAGTCCACCCTTGGAAGCGCTGCTTTGCTTTCCTGCTCTCAGGGTGTCATCTGGTGTATTAAACAAAAGAAACTGCTTATGTTCAGAAACAGGAGCCATTTTAAGATGTCCATTAATCCCCCAGTGTCTTCGGGATTCACCTGAGACCAGAGGAGAGATTCTTCCTTGGAGACCACAGAGAACCTTGTGCACGAATGACAGCGGG
Organism: Zapus hudsonius; assembly: GCA_004024765.1. Classification (NCBI taxonomy): domain Eukaryota; kingdom Metazoa; phylum Chordata; class Mammalia; order Rodentia; family Dipodidae; genus Zapus; species Zapus hudsonius. Next base: position 13,267 of record PVHP010029653.1, read on the forward strand.
GAACACTGGGGGCTTGCATCGGCATAAGACTGTTGACACTTGTGGATCTGGAATTTTTGTGTTGTTTTTTATTTCACTTAGTATGAAAAAATAAAATAAGCAACTAAGGATAATTAGGAAGGTGATTAAAACCATAAAAATTGGGACTGGAGAGATGGTTCAACAGTTAAGGCACTTACCTGCAAAGCCTAACGCCCCCGGAGTTCAATTCCTCAGTACCTAAGTAAAGCCAGATGCACAAAGTGGCACATGCATCTAGAGTTTGTTTGCAGTGGCTGGAGGCCCTGGCCTGGCCATTCTCTCTGTCATCTCTCTTCTTTCAGTCTCTCTCTGTTTGCAGATAAATAAAAATATTTTAAAAAGATCCAGAAAACCCCATAACAATCTAACAGAGCAAACAAAATACAAAGGGCAGATGAGAGCTTTATTTTTTAATAAAAGAAGAATAGCCATTGAATGAAAGAACATAAAAGAACAGGAATAAATGACTTTTCCTCCAGGGAAGATTCCAGATGCCTTGGGCTGTGGTTGAAGTTACTGTCATAGGTAGATAAGCAAGCAAGTTCCAGGATGAAATTTTTTTTTATACTGAAGAAGGGGACTCTTTCATCAAGCTATACTATACATGGGTCCTTTGTTTTCCATGGCAAAAGCTTTTTTACATTTTGAGTCTGGTCACATAGAGGGATAAATATGTATATGTATGTATATATACATGTAGACACACATACACACATATATATATATAAGTATATATGTAATATATGTAGCCTTCCCTCATTAACTCAATTCTGTCTGACCATTGATCAGCATAACAGAATAACTTAAGCAAAATATCAACCACAATTTTCCTATATGCAAATAATCCATATTAAAAGAAACATCTTCTCTATATTAAGGCTGACTTGATGCAAAAACTCTTCCTGTAAAAGAGAATGGCATTGCCATAAAAACCAATGAACTCTCTGCACGTTTTCCCTCCAGAGCAAATCTGTAAATTCAATGTATTTTAGTTTCAGCTTCCAAGAAAGCCTAGAATGCCTTGGGGTTATAGACTTGCCTGCTTTTGATTATCATGTTCAAACGCTAGTAAAATTTTACATTAGAAATTGTTTGGACTTTTTCCATATATTGATTAAGGCGCCAGGTTCATGTTTAGAGAAAAAGTGTGGTGGTGGTGGTGGTGGTGTGGGGGGAAGAGTTCACAAGATTTTAGAATCCTACTAATGGCTGAGAGATAAAAGACTATCTAGGAGCAAAAAAAGCCTTATTTGCTTCTTGGAGAATTAATTTTTAATGTTGTTGGCCAATGATTCAAAGACCAGAGCAAAGCAGAAGCTTTCTTCAGGGAGATCTTGTCATTAGAAGAACGTAACCTAAAAGGACCTATTGTGTCAATAAAGCAATTACGAGTGCATTCCAAGTTTACGAGATGGCAGGAATTTTAGAAATAAGGAGTGCATGTAAAAAAGAAATATATACTTTAGAGCTAAAAATATAGGCGTACTCAAAATTGTGCCAAATACACTGTAAACAGCTATGATTGTAGTACTTAAAGATGTCATTGTTAAGATACTACATTTCCTTCTTGTCTGTGACAATTTATATTTTAATATATTTTAAATAAACACTGGGATTTCATTATATTTTATTTTGTTTTAAATGAACTTTTGGCACCATATTGTGTTGTTAAATGGTCACCCCAAATGTTTACTTCTTAATATCATTATAATATTTTATTAAAAATATTTTTCATGCACCAGAGGGTGGATCAAATTCAATAGTTGAAGCACACGACAAGCACACATGATCCTCGGGAGAACCTGAGGCAAACTTTCCATTGGTATTATTGTTCTTTTCAATTTTCTTTTACAAAGGGGAAAACAGAGGTTAAAGGAGGTGAGGTAACTTGCTTAAAGTCAAGAAATGGTTGTACTGCGATTTGAAATTGTGTGTAATCCTAATGACAGCATTCCTCAGGATCATAATATGTCACCTCTGTAAGAAATGTAACTGATCCAAAAAATGTCAAAAATGTTTTTTTTAGGGCTGGAGAGATGGCTCAGCAGTTAAGGCACTTGTCTCTAGTGCCTAAGGCCCTGGGTTCAATTCCCCAGGACCCACATAAGCCAGACCCACAAGGTGGTGGCCTTTGTGCGCTCTCTCTCTCTCTCTCTCTCTCTCTCTCTCTCTTTGTATCTCTGCTTGAAAATGAATAAATAAAAAAAATTTTTAAAAAGTTTTTTTTATTAATTATTTATTTATTTTAGAGAAACAGACAGAGGTAGAAAGAGAGAGAATGGGCCACAGCAGGGCCTCTAGCCACTGCAAATGAACTCCAGACATATTTGCTACCTAGTGCATCTGGCTTTACGTGGGTAATGGAGAATTGAACTCAGGTCCTTCTGCTTTACAGTCAAGCACTTTAACCACTGAGTCATCTCTCCAGCCCTCAAAAATGTTTTACTTGCCTCTCTAATACACACACAAAAGAAAAGGAAAAGAAAAAGAAAGACAGAAACACTAGACTCATGAGCCCATGCATCTACGTGGGGAAGACCATCTATTGAATTCTGAGTTTGACTGTCATGTGGACTTATTGTAGTTTGGGGATTGTCGTCGTAGCGTCTAGCATCTACAAGCGCACACTATGAGTTTCAGTTCTGTGTTTAACGCTGTGCTAATGATGGCATCCTCTTCCCTTTTGCTCCTACAGTGCCTTCCACCTGAAACTTCCTCTTTCCATATCTTTATCTATTTAAAAAAACCTCACTGTGACAGAGCACAAATGCTTCTTAAATAAAGCTTTGTTTCATATGACAGGCAGATTCTTATTCCACTCTGAACCGCCACAGAAATGTATTCCCTTATTACATTTCTTTGTGGTATTGTAGTACTGAGGGGCCGACTCTCATTAGCTCTTCAAACTACTTTTACAATGAAGGCATGAATGAAGCGTGTGTTCCATTTCGTCCGCAGGTTAGATAAATTCCTTGTGTATAGGGTTATGTTTTACTCATCATTCTCCTTATCAGGGATGTGCGTAGAACTTGGCACAGGGTAGGTATTCAGAAAAACGTTAATGGAATATCTAATATGCTATTGATGGTGATGAGAAAGAGGCATTGTATCTATTTATGTTAGAATAGGTGCTCATTGGAGCTTTATAAATCTTCAAGTACTTAAAAACTACAACAGAGAGGAAATGGATCATTAAACTTGACCTAAATTCCTTTGGCTGCAGTTTCATATCCCCTATGTTTTTCGTTACCCAAGGGCCCGCTCAGTGCTTTCGAGCAGGAAAAGGTGCTGTCCCCCTAAGCTATTTCTGTCCCACTGAGTTATTATATAAGGAATGATAATAATTTCACTCCTCTAAATCAATACTGCTGCATTATTTCAGGAAAGAAAGGCTTTTTTGGGAGTCTTCGCCTACCATTTGTTCCTTTTCTGTCACGATTTCCAGATTAGTCATAAGTTCATGCTTGTATGTAGGTGGAAAAGGGGATATAATTATTTGGGGGAAATTAGGGGATGGCAATTGGTGATACTAAGCCTATCAGGAAAGCACAGCCATCAGTACTATAAATAAAAAGGAAAATATAACATATCTATTTTATGATTAGACAATCAAGAAATATATAAGTAGACAACATGATAAAAATTATCCACAATTAATTGTTAAGGATATGTTCAACACTCCAAGTGCAAACATAATGTGGTTTCAGAAAAAAACAATGGTCACCCTGACAAGGTGTGAGAGCACAATCTTGAAATCCCAGAACTTGGGAGTTGGAGGCAGAATCGAGAGTTCAAGACCAGTCTGGGCTATTGTAGTGAGATCCCTGTGTGAAAAACAGACAAATAAAAACTCAGGAGCTGGGAGATGGATCACTTGGTAAGAGATTTGCCATGCAAGCAGAAGGGCCTGAGAGGGCCTGAGTCTTCCTGAGTTCAATTCCCAGCACTCATCTGAACAACTGAGTGTGACCATACTAGTCTGTAACCCAAGTCCTGTGGGGAGCAGAGATTGCAGAATTGTTGGGGCTCACTGGTCAGCCAGTCTAGACAATTGCACTTGAGGGCACTGTCTGAAGCAAACATGTGGATGGGTGACAGGAAGACTCCTGGTGGTCTCCTCTGGCCTCTGTGCATGCACACACTGGCGACATCTGCACACACGCAAACACACACACACACACCACATGCTGCACATGTACATGCAATGAATCAAACAAGGAAAAAAGAAGCTATGCATCTTGGTTGTTATTGTGGACCATCCGATTTTCTAATAACAAAGTTCTCATTGTTTCTTTCAATTGCATTTTCCCAATTATTAAGATGGCCTAACAACTTTTGACATTTATATCTTTTTTGTGTGAATTGCTTATTCATCCCATTTCCCCTGATTTCATTGGATTAACTATATTTTCCCATTGATTTGTAAGAGCCATTTTATACATTCTGGTAACCCTTTATTAGAAGTGTTGTACACATTTTCTATCAGCTTCAGGTCTTTAAAGTTTTTTGCATGTCTTTTCATATATAACAACTTTCAAGTTTTAGATGAATAGGCCTATTGCTTTTTTTTATATAGTGGCTTTTGGGGGGGGAGTTTCACTTTTCTCATGAAATATTTCTCCTTACTCTGTGTGTGTGTGTGTGTGTGTGTGTTATATGTGTATGTGTATCAGAGTATTAGGCAGCATAAAAAATGAAATTATTTCATTTGTACAAAAATGGAAATCATCATGTTAAGTGAAGGGAGACTCAGAAAGACAAAATCACATGTTTTCTGTCATATGCAGAATGTAGATTTAAAAGAACAAAGATATGACCTGGGGAATCGGGAGAGGAAGAAGGTCGGGGGAAGAGGAGGCTCAGGTCAGTAATGAAGGGTGACTATGGCATGATTATGAATTCATAGATGAAAACACAATACTGACTTACAATATTTTTGTACAAATAATAGGTGTTAATAAAAAGTAAGCAATATTCCAATGAATACTTACCTAAGGTTTCTTACCATGTCTTTGTCAGTATTATTATTTTGCTATGATGAAAGGTTAAGGTTCTATCAACACAGTGGTATGCCATTCAATGGCTGTTCTAATTGTCCATATGATATGAATCTCAGGAAAGTTTCCAAGAGAAAATAAGGGCCAGAGCTTTCATCCCCACGGGCTTAAACCATGGCAGAAACAACCAGAGTTTGAATTCAGCAACTGTGGTGGCTGCTTCCACAGACAGTCCTCTTCCCTCAGCTTCCTCAAATGGCAGGAATAGGTGTGCTTCTGTGACAGGGTCACACTTCTGCAGAGAAACCCCTCCCCTTGAGTGGGAGGTGTCTAGTTAGAGCTACAACTTAGGGGCTAAAACTGATTGATTAGATATGAACCAGTCAGCTGTCTCTCTGACTCACCTAGGGAAAACTTAAATTAACTTCCCTACTCACAAGAAAAGATGCACTATGGGATCAATTGATTGGGAGGCTACTAAAAATAGAATCTAAGTAATCCAGAATTGTATATATTTGTTAACCTATACTGACCTCACACTCCGATGGAGATTGTGTTTGTATTTTTCAGGATGCAGTGAGATAGTTGTGGCTCATCTAACCCTTCCAACCGACTGTAGGCTGATAGCTGAGATTCTCGCAAGAGATGAGCCACCACAGTCATACCATGGAGGATCCATATGGAGCCCCACAGAGAATGATGGGATGAACAAGGGACCCACAGCCACAGCCATTCAATCAACACAGGATAAGCCAGGGGGACAGAAACCAACAATTTTCAACACAAAGCCCACTAAGTGCACAACATTAAAGCAGCCTTAATACTCACCCACCACGACTCAGAGAACTGAGTGGAAGAGGGGGCAGAAAGATTGTGAGAGCCATGGTGGGGGAGACTATCCAGAGGCATGATACCCCTCAGTAACAACACACTTGGGCCAGGAGAACCAGGCTGAGTACTAGGCTATACATGGTCCCCTGCCACAAGGACTGATCCAGATGACCCACGGAAGAGGATATCCAGCTGATTGGGGATGGGGAGGGGGGGCATTGGGGAAATGGGGATAACAACTCATTGTTTGCCCACTAAATAATGTAACTCATTATGGTCAATAAATATATATATATTAAAAAAAATTAACTTCCCTAGAAGAAAGCCTTCCTCTTCCCCACATGGCAATCAAGTAAAAGGACCTCTGATCCAGGCCTTAGGAAGGTAAGGCCTACCCCCACCCCCGCTAAAGGCAGGCCCCAGACTTTTTCAATCATGAACCTCTCCTTCTCAAGATGGGAGCTCTCTGTATCTTTTCTTCTTCTGCTTGTTTAGCTGAACAATATAAATTCTGTTAAACTCTGACACATGTTTCTCCCCACACTGGTGGCTGGAGAACTCTGTAACTCCCCATGTTCCCTTAAATAATAAAGTCTCCTACTATACCTTAATATCTTGTCTATGATTTTAATTCTTTAACTTTATAGACAAGAACTCGGATACTCTTTAAACTTTGGGGTGCATTGGACTTTTTGCTGGGTGTTATCTAAATTCTAACCCCCAATCACCCCGTTACACTTCTGAAGGCATACCTGTGGCAGAAGGTTTTCCTTTCTTCAACTTCTTGTGGTGGATGGAGCTGTTCAGCTGGTTGTTTAGTTCTGTGGGATGGTTTTGGTCATCACTCCTGGCAATTCAGACTGGAATTTGTTTCCTCTTGTACTCACTGGGATAATTGGTACACACTCACAGGCCTCTTAGTGACTTCTCTTGACCTTAAGATAATTTCAGTGGATTTTATTACCTACACATGAGAGTTTGAGTAAAACAGGTGCTGATACCATGAACCTGCCCCAACATCATTTATTGAGCAATTTTTCCTTACCTAGTTGAAATGTCTCTTTCAATAAATTTCTCTTTTTATAATGAAGATTAATATTTGCACAATTTTTTCTCTTTCATTAATTGATATATCTACTTTTGTACTGATCCCACAGTTTTAACTGCTATCATTGTAGATATGCATGTTTATATTTTCTTGTGAGCAGGTTTTACCTTTTCATCAATTTAATTTTTGGAACTTTTTTGACTATTTTATTTTATGCACATTTTACTTTTTTTTCATTTTTATTCATTCATTTTCAAGCAGAGAGATAGAGATAGAGAGAGAGAGAGAGAGAGAGAGAGAGAGAGAGAGAGAGAGAGAGCACCAGGGCCACCACCTTGTTAGTCTGGCTTATGTGGGTCCTGGGGAATTGAACCCAGGCCTTAGGCACTGGAGGCAAGTGCCTTAACTGCTGAGCCATTTCTCCAGCCCGCACATTTTACTTTTTGAGTAAACATTAGAATTAAGTGTAGCATTATGATTTAATTTGTCTTAAATCAACAGAGAAATTTGATAAGATGCTTTAAAACAGGAAGCCTTCAGGCCTTCAGTGCTGGATTGGGACTGCTGAGGCATCCAGCCCCGTGGACTGAGCAGCTATCAGTTCCTTAACTCTTGGGCTTACAGACTGCTATTGTGGGACTGCCGTGAGCGAATCCAATAAATCCCTTGTTTACTGTAATTCATTCAATTGGTTCTATTCCTCTTGAGAACCCTGATTAATACAGTTGGTATATAGAGATTTAGGTATAATTAATTCTGGTAGTTTAAAACATAATTTTTTTGGTTGATTCTCATCTCTATTCTATTCCCAACCCCCTCTCCCTGCTATTTCACTCACCTCCCTCTAGTAACTCCTCCTTCTGTTTTTTAAAAAACGTTTTTATTTACTTATTTTCAAGGAAAGAGAGAAGAATAAGAAGAAGAGAGAGAGAAGAAGGAGAGAGAGACGGAGAGAGACACACAGAGAGAGAATATAGCAGGGCCTTTAGGCACTGCAAGTGAATTCTGAGGGCTTTACATGGGCACTAAGGATCCAGTTGTTAGGCTTTGCAGGCAAGTGCCTTAACAGCTGAGCCATCTCTCCAGCCCCAAGAAAGATTATCTTAATAATTTCTTCTAATAAATGTGTTTTTTGGGGGCTACTACACCATGATTTAAGAAGCAATAATCTCCCAGAGATGAATTAAAAGGTCAAATACGAAAACTTGTCAGTTTAATTTGTTCACTCTGCATTGAAGTCCATCTATGTGACCTGCTTATTTCTTGCCTGTCTCTTTAGAGCCAGGGTCTCTCTATGTAACCTAGGCTGGCCTCAAACTCACAATCCTCATGCCTCACCCTAAGTACTAATTACAAATCCATGCTGCTGCACCTGGCACTGACTTGTGCTTTTAGTAAATTTATCTAGTACTCATTAATTTTGTCATGATGCTCTGCTCATTTGGGGTGTTATGGCTCACTGAGTTATGGTAATCATTAACAATTTTGCATGCTTATTATACAAACTCCACATATTGAATAGCAATACTGGTCTCATCAGAAGAGTCTTCAAGTATTGGAGAGCTGACAAGTTCATTATGGTGAACCCAAGTTCTACAGAATTTTAGATTTCGCTTAAAAGCTTGTATTTTACCATTAGCAATGAAAATGATCAGTTTTCTCCTTTGAAGCAGTAGGCTTTTAAAAACCAATTTTAAAGAAAATATCTGGTAAATGAACAATTCTGAATATCCAGCATTTTCCTTCACTTATTTTGCTCAAGTAAAAAAAAATTATGCCATCGGGTGTGGTGGCACATGCCTTTAATCTCAGCGCTAGGAAGGCAGATGTAGGAGGATCTCTTTCATTAATTGATATATCTACTTTTGTGATTTTTAAAAATAATCCATAATGAGATACATTTAATGAACAAATAATGAGTTGTTATCCCCAGTTCCCCAATGCCCCTCTTACCTACCCCCAATCATCTGGATATCCTCCTCTGTGGGCAGTCTGGGTCAGTCCATGGGGTAGGGGATTATGGATATCCTAGGAGTCAGCCCTGTTCCACCTGCCTCAGTATGATGTTACTGAGG